>CASHTC010000505.1:296187-305843 GCA_949357725.1 Hyperoplus immaculatus
GTCTCTGCATGTCTGTGGGGGTGGGAGGGTCTCTGCATGTCTGTGGGGGTGGGAGGGTCTGTGCATGTCTGTGGGGGTGGGAGGGTCTCTGCATGTCTGTGGGGGTGGGAGGGTCTGTGCATGTCTGTGGGGGTGGGAGGGTCTCTGCATGTCTGTGGGGGTGGGAGGGTCTCTGCATGTCTGTGGGGGTGGGAGGGTCTGTGCATGTCTGTGGGGGTGGGAGGGTCTCTGCATGTCTGTGGGGGTGGGAGGGTCTGTGCATGTCTGTGGGGGTGGGAGGGTCTCTGCATGTCTGTGGGGGTGGGAGGGTGGGAGGGTCTCTGCATGTCTGTGGGGGTGGGAGGGTCTCTGCATGTCTGTGGGGGTGGGAGGGTCTGTGCATGTCTGTGGGGGTGGGAGGGTCTCTGCATGTCTGTGGGGGTGGGAGGGTCTCTGCATGTCTGTGGGGGTGGGAGGGTCTGTGCATGTCTGTGGGGGTGGGAGGGTCTCTGCATGTCTGTGGGGGTGGGAGGGTCTCTGCATGTCTGTGGGGGTGGGAGGGTCTGTGCATGTCTGTGGGGGTGGGAGGGTCTGTGCATGTCTGTGGGGGTGGGAGGGTCTCTGCATGTCTGTAGGGGTGGGAGGGTCTCTGCATGTCTGTGGGGGTGGGAGGGTACAAAAGCAGGATACAAAGAAAGATTGATTGATTGATTGGTATAACCCCCCCCCCCTCCCACCTCCTTAGGCCTCCAGCAGAGCAGAGGTGGTCTTATGAGCCCCCATCCGTCTCAGTACCCGCGTAGTACCGTGTGTGGTGGGAAGGGGGTGCTGTTTAAAGCCCCCATGCCTCCACAGCACCAGCCCCAGCCTCAGGACCCGTCCTCCTACCCAAACAGCCCCCTGTCCAGCCTGGGGTCGCCGCACCGCAGCCCCTACAACACGGCGCCCGGGACCCCGCGGCCACACGACTTCAACCAGCAACTCAACACAGTCTCTGCCAATGTGAGTTCAATTGAATTTTTTAATTTTTTATTTATTTATTATAATTTTATTATTTTTGGGTACTTTTTGGGTTATTTTTTTATTTTATTAATGTATTATTATTATTATTATTATTATTATTATTATTATTAAATGTATTATTATCTTTTTTATTTAATTTGTTAATTTAGTTTTATTTATTTTTTCATTTTAAAGGGTCACTGTGTAGTTTCAGAGGAGGGGGTTTGTTTACATTCACAGAGCCTGCAGTTAGTTTACTAAACATATTTTACTTTACATGTCATTCTTAGTATTGAATAAGTGTGTGTGTGTGTAGCCCCTTTTACACAGCCAGTGAAAGCCGGGAATATGCCGGCCTTTCGGCCCTCCGCCCTGCTGTTTAAATGCGACAGTTGTGGAACGAGGGAAGAAAGGTGCGAGAGATTGTTCCGGGAATTTTACTACCTCGGGGGGTAGTAAGATTCCCGACACGATCAGTTCCGCCTCTCTGTTTAAATGCTCCAGCTTGTTGTTGCGGAACAGGGGGGCGTTTGACGTTCCATAGCCTACGTTCTAAACATGCGACCATGTTAGCAGTTGAAGGACGTGTGTTTCACATTAACCACGGCGGCCTGATGTCCCGTAAAAATCACCAAATAAAAGGAACGGCGTATCATCTAGCTGATCATAAGGTCCGCTGCTCAATCCAAACCCCCACGCTTCATTTTGCAGAGTGTATGAGTGTATTTCTGCCCAGGAGAAGTTGTACAATGGGAAAGCTAGGCTAGGCTAAGCTAGGCTAGGCTAAGCTAGGCTGCGACCAGATCGCCGCCGCTATTATTATCCTAAGTCTGAGCGTATATCCACACTTTATTTCTGCCTACAGTAACGTGACTTCACACACTGTGTGTATGTGTATGTTTATGTCTGATTGGCAGATCTCTGCCCTCACACAGAGACTCGCTCACAACCAACTTGTCACACAAACACACACACAGACACAGAGGTGAAGCGGATTGATTTTGTCAGTTTGGTTAACAGTCCCAGTGATGTTGGACTCAGCGCGTAGCGAGATCAACGGGCACATCGTGGGGACAGTAACATACGGCCCTCTTACTGCTCCAGCACTTCTGCTCTCAATTCACCGGCCAGTGTTGTTGTTGTAAAGCAGCTGACCGGCGCGGCGCTAAATGTTTACGTCTGACGCTGTTTAGAAGCACCTCTTTCATTCCAGAACGCTGTGTAAAAGGAGCTACTGATGCGCCAGCAGGCCGGCGTTGCTGGTTCTGTGTAAATAACACAGAAGCAAAGCCGGCATTTTGGAGTGATGTTGTTCCGTCAATATGCCGCAATCTCTGTGTAAAAGGGGCTTGTGTGTGTGTGTGTGTGTGTGAAGCGTACACCAATTTATACATACAACATGTATATAAATATGCATGTAACTGTTATTTCTTTTTGTATCATTCCACAGTCTCCTTTGAGCTCGAGACCCTCCCCGGACCCTTACACTAACCCCGGGACCCCTGGAACCCCGCGGCCACACACACACACTCCCTCCGAGCCTTCTCCTTACCTCAGAATGGACCGCCGCCCGTCCCCCTCACACACACACACACACTCTAACCTCGACCCCTACTCATCAAACCCAAACTCAAACCCGGGCACGCCGAGGCCAGATAGGTACCCCCGATCTCCTACGGGACAGTGGGGAGATCCGTACGCACAGCAACCCTCCACGCCCAGGCCTCAGAGTCTGAATATCAACCCCAACGAGAGCTTCAATCCCCAGCCTTCAGCGGCCACGACGTCCCCTCTCAACCCTGGAGACATGGTGGGCTTCAACACAACACATCACCAGGTATTCAAAACAAACGGCTTCATATTTTCTCTACATGTGATGTCTTTAGTATTGAATAATTCTATCATCATAAAGCTAAATTATTCTGAGGAACCTGGAACCAAACGTAAGACTAGATTAAAACTGCAAGCAGTGATGACCGGGCCCTCGCCCATCCATGCTGCTCGCCGTCCCGGCCGTCCTCGGCGCTCCGGGCGACCGCACAAGAGAACGTGCCTCTTCGGAGCGCGCGGCACAGCAATACCTGTCGCCGGAAGCGCGGAAGTTGCCGCGACGTGCTTGATACGGATGCAAGGACGACCTCAGGCCTGGACTCTTACCAGGAAGGTGAAGTTTGGAGCACATGGACCATTGCAGAGCGAAATTACAGCGAAGCGCGACGCGTGCTTGTGTACGGTCATTACCGTGCGAAAGGCCGTGATTTGCAGTAAATAAACGTCCACATGTGTCTCCAAGTGTCTCTGTAGGCTATTTCAAAGGAAATTAAGTAAGTACACTAATTATAACATTAATCAATTATAGGTTTGCATCACAGAAGGCATATTGGCCTCTAATAATGAAAAAACACCACCTATGTGTACAGTTGTGAAATGTTTTGAATGAAATGCAAACCTCAGTTAGTCATTTGCTCTTGTTTCTCTGTCCTGAGATTCACACAGACTGAGTTGTCTTGTTTAAATGTTACAAATTGAGCTAATTAACTGAACTCCGATTTTTTTTGAAGTTGCTGCAGAAGTTATCTCAGCTAATTGTATAATCAAACATCTAATTTTATATTAAGGTGATTGTATGCAGAATGCTCATGCCAGAAACAGTGTTTTTGTACGGATTAATAAATAAATATTAGCAGGTTCTCAATAGTATTTCAATTTGGGGGAGAGGGGGGGGGGGGCGAAAAATGTCTGTCCCCTGGGGGGGCATGACAGAAAATAATTGAGAACCACTGGGCTAAGCGAAGTCTTCAGTCCCTTTATTTGTAATGCAATACTGCCATTTAGTGGGAGTAGGATGTGTAGATAAATGTATCCAGCAGATGGCAGTCTCTTCCTACTTAATGTAGGAAGAGACTGCTCCCATTCACAGCATGCAGTACCAATGGGTTGGCCACTAGTCCATGCTGGCTGCTCGGAGAAGGCAGCATCCTGGGGGCCTGGTTTTATGGGCGAATATTGCTAAAAAGAACACTTCCTGTTGATTTTGGGGTGGGGTGTCAAGAGGCTTTTTTGTTCGTACTGGGATTGTACATCGCTGTATGAAATTGTGTGGTTCTAAGTACAACACAGCCTTAGTTATGATCAATCAAAGGGTTCATGACGTGCGTTTGTGATGGTTTTTGGCCAATCAGGCGCCGCTGCTGCAAGACGGTTATTCCGATTAAAACAAGCTTTCGGGTATATCATCTTCCATGTCGGAGGACGTACCCTATCATGTTTTTGTTTGCACAAAAAGTTGTTATGAGTCCACTTTGCTCTTTAATCCTGCAGAGTAATGTGGAGTTCTGACTTTTATCGCCGTGTTGGCGAATATCGGCTCTCAGCTCGTCATAGTTATTCGGAATCAAACAAAAAAATTATTGGTATATCTTCCATGTCTTATGAGTGTCCCTAGAGTTTTCGTTTTGCTAAATATGTTCCTGCTAGGAGTTAAAAAATTTTGAACTTTTTGAGGATTTTCGAGTCAGAAATTCACATATTTCACATTTAAAGACTTCCTGTTGATTTTGGGGCGGGGCTTCAAGAGGCTTTTTTGTGGGGCCTGCAGAGATACATTTGGGTTATTAATTTGGTGCAGCTAGGTATAACACAGCCTGAGCTATGATGAATTAAAGTGTCATGAGGTGCGTATTTACGCGACCTTTGACCCCAAAAAGATCCCTGGTTCCGTGCTAACTTCCTGAGATTTTCGCAATTCCTTATCGGGCAAGGGTCTTTTGTATTTGAGAAGTGGTTTGACGTCCCTGTCGCAAAAACTCTAGGAGCCTTTCGTCGAAATGCGAAAAGATGTAAAGTGGCGGTTTTAGCACTGAATCCAACATGGCCGACTTCCTGTTGATTTTGGCTAATGACATACAATTGCATTTATGTGCGCCTTGGGCCATTACATGTTGTCCGGAAATTTCAGGCTTCTAGCCCAATTTTTGAGCATGCATTTCCCGTAAAACTGTTTGTGGCCATAGGGGGCGCAATTGTAATGCACAAATCCTGAACCACTGATACATTGCAATTTTTTGCAGGTCTGACCTGCCTGCAGAGTTTTACAACTTTTCTGGCAGGGGAAGTAGGGGAAAAGTCCCATTTAGGATTGCAAAGAATAATTAAAACTGCAAGCAGTGATGACCGGGCCCTCGCCCATCCATGCTGCTCGCCGTCCTGGCCGTCCTCGGCGCTCCGGGCGACCGCACAAGAGAACGTGCCTCTTCGGAGCGCGCGGCACAGCAATACCTGTCGCCGGAAGCGCGGAAGTTGCCGCGACGTGCTTGATATGGATGCAAGGACGACCTCAGGCCTGGACTCTTACCAGGAAGGAGAAGTTTGGAGCACATGGACCATTGCAGAGCGAAATTACAGCGAAGCGCGACGCGTGCTTGTGTACGGTCATTACCGTGCGAAAGGCCGTGATTTGCAGTAAATAAACGTCCACATGTGTCTCCAAGTGTCTCTGTAGGCTATTTCAAAGGAAATTAAGCAAGTACACTAATTATAACATTAATCAATTATAGGTTTGCATCACAGAAGGCATATTGGCCTATAATAATGAAAAAACACCACCTATGTGTACAGTTGTGAAATGTTTTGAATGAAATGCAAACCTCAGTTAATCATTTGCTCTTGTTTCTCTGTCCTGAGATTCACACAGACTGAGTTGTCTTGTTTAAATGTTACAAATTGAGCTAATAAACTGAACTCCAATTTTTTTTGAAGTTGCTGCAGAAGTTATCACAAAGCCACCTTCCCGTTGTTCAGTAGGAAAAGGATTATTGAGGCAGTTTTTATGTCTGTCCTTGATTACGGTGATGTGGTCTACCGGCATGCATCACATTCATGTCTTAAACTCCTAGACTCAGTTTTTCACTCTGCTTTAAGGTTCATCACAGGAGATGCTTATGACACACACCATTGTCTCTTATATGAAAAGGTTGGGTGGTCCTCCCTTAAAGAGAGACGTGACGCACATTGGCATATTTTTATTTACAAAGCCTTGACCGGGAAGCTTCCTCGTTATTTAACAGAAATGCTGCTTGTTTCAGATGGGCTTTATCAGACCCGCTCCACTGACATGCTTATGCTTTATGTCCCACAAGCCCGGTCTGAGCTGGGAAAGACAGCTTTTAGCTTCAGTGCACCTGACTCCTGGAACAACTTACAGCTAAAAATTAAACTAAATACATTCATATCCTTTGGCCAATTTAAACAGACTATCTTGGATCTGCCAAACTCTACCTGTAACTGTTTTAATTAGGCTATATTGTACTTTATGTCTTTTGGTTGCTGCCACTCTTCCCCACTCTGTGAATGTTTCAATCGTTTTGTTTTCTCTTCTCTTCACTTGTTGTGTATTTGATGTATTTGCATTGAATGTTTTGTTTGTATTGTTGTTTTGAATTTGTTTTGACTCGACGTCATTGGAAATGAGGGTCACCCCTCAATTGGTCTCTCGAGGATAAATAAAAGTTAAATGAAATGAAATGAATTCATTCCTATGAAAGCTGCTCATTGGCGCAGGGCGACCATACAGGAAGTATTCGGCTTCCGCGTCCACGGTGCCAACACGCCCCTAAAGCGTGACGCGCAGTGTACGTTTCACTGACGTTCTTGGATGAAGAAAGCAGTGTAACCTCCCGCGAAAACAAACTGAAAGACGTTGAAAGCCGTTGGGCTAATAAAACGCTTGAGGTGGCGTTTTTAAATGAGAAAACTTAAGTTTTATTAGTACATGGTCTAAAGATAAGTATGAGCCTATGATTGATATCCAGAAAAAATTTGCAGAGACACAATCTTGTTCGCCGCTTGTATTGTGTGGACGGGGAAATCTGCCTCAGGGCTCCATGGAAAATAAGCTCCCATTCACAGCATGCAGTACCAATGGGTTGGCCACTAGTCCATGCTGGCTGCTCGGAGAAGGCAGCATCCTGGGGGCCTGGTTTTATGGGCGAATATTGCTAAAAAGAACACTTCCTGTTGATTTTGGGGCAGGGCGTCAAGAGGCTTTTTTGTTCGTACTGGGATTGTACATCGCTGTATGAAATTGTGTGGTTCTAAGTACAACACAGCCTTAGTTATGATCAATCAAAGGGTTCATGACGTGCGTTTGTGATGGTTTTTGGCCAATCAGGCGCCGCTGCTGCAAGACGGTTATTCCGATTAAAACAAGCTTTCGGGTATATCATCTTCCATGTCGGAGGACGTACCCTATCATGTTTTTGTTTGCACAAAAAGTTGTTATGAGTCCACTTTGCTCTGCAATCCTGCAGAGTAATGTGGAGTTCTGACTTTTGCCGCCATGTTGGCGAATATCGGCTCTCCACACGTCATACTTATTCGGAATCAAACAAAAAAATTATTGGTTTATCTTCCATGTCTTATGAGTGTCCCTAGAGTTTTCGTTTTGCTAAATATGTTCCTGCTAGGAGTTAAAAAATGTTGAACTTTTTGAGGATTTTCGAGTCAGAAATTAACATATTTCAAATTTAAAGACTTCCTGTTGATTTTGGGGCGGGGCTTCAAGAGGCGTTTTTGTGGGGCCTGCAGAGATACATTTGGGGTTGTAATTTGGTGCAGCTAGGTATAACACAGCCTGAGCTATGATGAATTAAAGTGTCATGAGGTGCGTATTTACGCGACCTTTGACCCCAAAAAGATCCCTGGTTTCGTGCTAACTTCCTGAGCTTTTCGCAATTCCTTATCGGGCAAGGGTCTTTAGTATTTGAGAAGTGGTTTGACGTCCCTGTCGCAAAAACTCTAGGAGCCTTTCGTCGAAATGCGAAAATATGTAAAGTGGCGGTTTTAGGCACTAATTCCAACATGGCCGACTTCCTGTTGATTTTGGCCAATGACATACAATTGCATTTATGTGCGCCTTGGGCCATTACATGTTGTCCGGAAATTTCAGGCTTCTAGCCCAATTTTTGAGCATGCATTTCCTTAAAAACTGTTTTTGGCCATAGGGGGCGCAATTTTAATGCACAAATCCTGAACCACTGATACATTGCAATTTTTTGCAGGTCTGACCTGTCTGCAAAGTTTTACAACTTTTCTGGCAGGGCAAGTAGGGGAAAAGTCCCATTTTAGATTCCAAAGAAGAAAAATAAAAATCCTACCGGTTACAATAGGGCTTTCGCACATGTCTGTGCTCGGGCCCTAATAATAAAAATCCTACCGAGAACAATAGGGCTTTCGCACATGTCTGTGCTCGGGCCTAAATATGTTTGTAATCAAACTGTGGGCCCTGCTGCTGTAAACAACAACAGTGAAACAGTAACTTTTCAGGAAGCTTTCTAACTTCAAACAGTGTTCCAGGGATCACATTTTCCTGTGAGGAAAGTTTGTTTATTCAGTTATGAGAATATACCTTAGAAAATGTTTCACTTCTCTGACACACACAGAGTTACACAGTGACCCTTTATTAACACCTGTACTACCTTCAATAATTGTTATATATATTTTATGTTGTTTTTAAAAGCAAAAACTCTCACTCACTCACTCACTCACTCACTCACTCACTCACTCACTCACTCACACACACACAGACACTCACACACTCACTCACTCACTCACTCACTCACTCACTCACTCACTCACTCACTCACTCACTCACACACACACACACTCACTCACACACTCACTCACTCACACAAACACTCACTCACTCACTCACTCACACACACACAGACACTCACTCACACACACACAGACACTCACTCACACACTCACTCACTCACTCACTCACTCACTCACTCACTCACTCACTCACTCACTCACAGACACTCACTCACTCACTCACTCACACAAACACTCACTCACTCACTCACTCACTCACTCACTCACTCACTCACTCACTCACTCACTCACTCACACACACTCACACACTCACACACACACACAAGTTACACAGTGCACCTTTAAAATAACTCGTTGTCTTTCTCTGTAGTTGCAGCAGTCTCCGGGAAGACAACAACAGCAGCAGCAGCAGCAGCAGTTACATCATCAGCAGCAGTTGGACTCATTCCCCAGGTCGCTTAGCAACAGCCAGACCCCAAACACACCTCCATGTTGGAAGACAGCGGCTTTATGGGCGGACACACTCCCAGCCACGACCCCTTTGAGCAGGGGCACATCACTCCAGGTAATATATGACGATTTTGGCATTTAAAAGCTGCTCCGAGGAACTTTCTAGTTTGTGTTGAATCTAGCGCCCCCCTTTGGATAAAAGAGGTAGTGTTTTTTTTTTTTTTTTTTTACCTCGCCAGCTGTTGTATCCATGACAAAGGCATTAAGAAAAACTATATAAAAATAGCATTCTTTACACTGATGGTCTGGTTTGCTGTTACATGTAATTTATGATCATCAGAGGAAAAATGAGACTGTTTCAGAAATATTTAAAAGTTCCTCGTAGAGACTTTAATACACACATTCAGTTTGATATGTCTGTGTACCATGTAAAGCACCTTGTAACAATCTGTTTTTAAAAATGGCTATAAAAATAAAAATGTACGGGGCGCTCCGGTGGTGTAGTGGATAGAGTGTGTACCATATTGGCTCCGGCCTTCGTTGCAGTGGTCGCAAATCCAACCCGTGGACCTTTACTGCATGTCATCCCCCCTTTCTCTCTCTCTCTCTCT
>CASHTC010000507.1:0-5000 GCA_949357725.1 Hyperoplus immaculatus
ACCTTTAAAATGATTAATAGGAGTTAGATATCGGTTTTTAAATGTGTTCTAAAGCAGTTGATCTGCGTCCTGCAAAAAGCGTTGTTCATGTGCAGCTTTTTAGTTTTTTCAAAATAAAAGTGCGATGTTTGAAAGAAACACTAACTTTACATTTTAAGACGTCTGGCATTACAGGGTATATTTCTACATGTGATGCTAAGTTTGTACATAATATAATATAATATATATATAAGTATATATGCACTGTATATACAGTATACCAGTGTATGCAAACAATGTTTGTATAAGTAAATGTTAATGTAGTTCTATAATGCATTTGTAGATGGCTGATATTGGCATGCGTTTGTGTCAACAGCTTACACATTTTAATTATGTATATTACACCGTGTTAATGTGTGTGTTATGGTTGGACTTCCTTCGTATATGGACGATAATAACGCTGTTGTATTTTAATATGGTGCAATATTCTATCTCTCCAACGGCTTGTTTTTTTTATACTGTCCTTGCAGCTTTTTTCCGAAATGATATTTTTCGGAGTGGGGAAAAAATTGGAGGGATTTTTTTTTTTTTTTATGTACTTCTTCTTAACATGTTGAGGAAGATTAGATTTTAAAATTTTAAAGTTATAGACCCGATAGATAGATAGATAGATAGATAGATAGATAGATAGATAGATAGATAGATAGATAGATAGATAGACAGACAGACAGACAGACAGACAGACAGACAGACAGACAGACAGACAGACAGACAGACAGACGCAGAGACAGACAAGATTTTTACTTATACACTCTTCCAGCGATATTCACTAGTTTGTAGTTTTTGCTCCTTCGTGCTTCCAATTGATACAAAACTAAAAGTGAATGGGTGTAGAATGGGCAGACATGACTGTGTGTGTGTGTGTGTGTGTGTGTGTGTGTGTGTGTGTGTGTGTGTTTAGGGTGTTTCTACTACAACAGTGGCAAATTGTAACCTTATTATCAACAATTGTACACTTAACTATTGCCAACATTTCATCATGTAATTTCAATACAATTTTAGTTGTACCCCTTTGGAGAATAACTTGTTGTATGTACATTATGGCCTCAATATATGACCCTTTTTTTGTGCCTCAAATGCGACTTTTTTATTTAATTTATTTTTTTTTGGGCTAAAATTGTAACATTTGCACAATTTACTAAATTTCACGATTCACCAACTGTTCCCTAAGTAATAGTAACATCAGAATAATCAGAAGGTTATTACGTTAATCAGCCACCAGGGGGCGAGCCATAACATATCTCACATTTTTACAGTCCCTTAAACAGTGTCAAAAAGAAAAATGTTTACAATTGCATATGCCAGCAAAAGTCAGCTGTGTTTAGCATACTGTACTGTTGCCCTTTTGTGTATCAAGCAATGCATTAATACAGATTTTAATAAGGCTAAAAAATCTAATTCCAATCAAAAATACTTTAGAATATGGCCTAGAATTCATCCTGCTACTCATAGCCAAAGATAGGTGATAGACAATTGTATTGCACCTATACTAGGCATAGCTTTTCCTTCTATTCATTTGCTAAATAAGATTAATTAAACTATGTACACACAGTTGTCCTTATGCTAGCAAGAATCCTGGATATTAAGGTTTTTGCCAGTTAGTTTGTGCTTTAAATTGAGCTATACTGTGTGCTGCCTTGTTACTGGCCTCAAATCAAATCACAAATGCCCATTCACTTCTACTGTAGCAGTTCCCGAGCTGTGTGTGTCTCATCATGTGTGTTTAGGGTTGGGACGATATGAGCATGTTATTTCAAGATTATCCTGGCTAAAATTTGAAAATAATTGAAAAAAAAAAAAAAAAATCTCTGAAATATATTGGAGCCATTTTGCATTTAATTAAAAAAACAAACCATTTTATTGTCTCACAGTAAATTCCTAATTATTTATTTTTTGACTGAAAAAGAGTCAACATATCTTAGTAAATTCCCTTTTTTGTGTGAGAGTGAGAGATACAATTGACAAGCCGAGCCTTCAGCTACGGCGACAGCTTTCAGGTTTCAGGTCTAGGATTTAGGAATGACTGGGAAGAAGCAGCGCCCCCCTCAGGAAACTTCAAATTATTCAAAATAAATCAAGAAATCAATATGGGACTGAATGAGAGTGACAGTGACAACCTTTTCAAGTCATTCATGAATATCCCAGTCATTCAAATTCCCCTTAATCAATGTATTGTGAGTTCTATTAATCAAGATTCACTATACTTTTAGGGGGCGCCCTTAGCTCAGTTGGTAGGGTGTCCCTCCCCTCCCCCCCATGGGCCTCGGCCAGCAGCGGACCCGGGTTCGATTCCAGCCCGCGGTCGTTCTCTGCATGTCACTCCCCTCTCTGCCCCATTTCAACTCTGTCTCTACACTATCAATAAAGCATAAAAATGCCCAAAAAAAATCTTGATTCACTCTACAAATCTCATAACGTCCCATCCCTACTCTACTGCATTTGTTATCTGTGTGTCCAAAAGTGTCTGCCAGGGGGCTTTCCGAAAATCTCAAATCGGAAGTATTTTGGACCCCCGACTCACCCTTTTTCCATACTTAAAAATTTAATTGTACTTTCACATTGTCCTGCCCTTTTGCTCTGTGTTTCCATTAGTCTGTAAATAAATGCTGCAAACTGCCTGGTTTATTAAACAAACCGAACGAAACCCGTGCAAGGAATTATAAAATAAAAATGACAATATCACGTTTTTTTTGGGGTTTTTTAGACGTTTTCCTAATGGGAGAAAGAGTGACATTCATTGGTTTACATTTTGTTTACAATGGCACAGTTTTAATTTGTAAGAAATATATAACGTTTTTAGCTATTAAAGGAGAAGTAAGTGATATTTGGTTCCTTTTAGCTATATCTTCCACACACACACACACACACACACACACACACACACATACACACACATACACACACACACACACACTCACACACACACACAGCAGTTAGCAGTCCCCTCCCCTCGTCCCTACGTCACCACCACATGAACACACAGCCGTCTTCATCAGATAGTGATAGTGCCGCGATGGAGAGCAGCGAGTCATCGTTCACGGGGCACAGAGACCACGCCTCCTTATAGCGCTCTGTCTCCTGATTGGATAAAAAACGAGCGGGATACTCAGAAATTTAACCTGGCGATTACTGCAAAGCTGAACGACTGGGAGACCTGTGTTATGAACTGCTAACTGCCCATACTGTTTAAGTGATTGCTGTATGCATATAGAGAGGTAACACTTAAAAATATCACGTACTTTCTCCTTTTAAGAATATTTGCATATTTATTGCCTAAGGTTTAAAACTAACATGGATGTGTATAATTGTGTTCTACTCACATTTGGAATATAATGTTACAGTCTTTCACTTATGTGTTAATATTTGGAGGATTTTTGGTTAAGGGAAAAAAAAAAAAAAAAAACGTAGTTGATCATTTGTATCCGACTGCTATCTATATAAGTGACTGTTTTTCTGTGCCTTTTTAACGTTAGAGAATGCATGGTTAACTATTTATTACGATTTGGAAGTCACCTCTCGAGATGTGTATTTTTGTATTCTGAAATAAATAAAAATCAGTGGTTGGCGCTTTTTGTTTGTACATTTTTAAAGGTTGCCTTTCAACAATAAGGCTACCGATTCATATCTCTCTTCTTCAATAAAAACAAATATGCAGCGTGTTTTTATGCCTTGGTCTGTGTTTGATTTCAACGCAAACAATTAAAGCTATAGTGCGTAGCTTGTGTTGCCACTCATGAGGAATTCTGAGTTATTACAACAACACTGTCGGTGTTTCATCTACATGAGGTTAAAGCCTTCAGTGATGGCACATGGATTTTATACCTTCTGCTGTACGTCCAGGTTTTTTTCTTAGCAGTAGAATCAACAACTGAAACATTTCTTAGGCTCTTCTTGGGGATTCTTCTTAAGCTCCTGAACAATTATTCTTAAAACCCATAGGCTATAAATCTTTAGAAAACAGTTTGAATTTTTTTTTAAGGAGGATAATACAGCTAGAAAAAATGAAGAGACCACTCCAAATGTTCAGTGTCTCTCGTTTGACTATTTATAGGCATATGTTTGAGTAGAATGAACATTTTGGTTTTATAATATAAACTACTGACAACATTTCTACCAAATTCACAATACATTTTTGTCATTTAGAGCATTTTCAATAAGTTATGTAGAGATGAAGATTGAAGAAAAATCCAGACTGGTCCCTTCATTTTTCCCAGAGCTGTATTTTTCCACTTTAGGTCAAATTTGAAGGCTTTGCATAAGTTAAGAGACACAACTCAGACATAAAGCAGAACACACACACACACACACACACAAAGCTCGACTACACTCCCCAAGTCCGATCCCCTACAGGGAAAATAATACAGCATTTGCAATGTGACATGAACAAATCTATTGTGCAAAGTTCATTACATACAGTCCATACAGTTATGAATTAGTCGCGGTAAACAAATGACAGTGTACTTTACTGTATGCAGCTATTTTAAAAGTTTAAAAAAAAAAAAACGTTGAATAGCTGCATTGTGACTTTAGGCCGCGGGCTTTCTGTGACATGTGCACTTCATTTGGAACAGACACATCCCCGAGCTATTGTCTCTCTACATCCTCCTAGTATGCAGTTATTTTTTTTTACATCTTGCTTTATACACATGCAAACACTCATATCACGACATAGAATTAACATTTCAACTCAACTTTTCTGAATATTCTGATATTTCTGAAACAGTCTAATTTTTCCTCTGATGATCATAAATTACATGTAACAGCAAACGAGACCATCAGTGCAAAGAATGCCATTTTTGTGCACTTCATTTGGAACAGACACATCCCCGAGCTATTCTCTCTCCACATCCTCTGAGAAAACTTTAAATTTTTCTCATGGCTGTATGCACTTTTTTATAGACATAACACCATCTAATTCAGAGAGACCGTTTTCTTACAGTCAGTAGGTGACTATAACTCCA
>CASHTC010000507.1:10000-12500 GCA_949357725.1 Hyperoplus immaculatus
CTGTCTGTTTGTCTAGTAGGTTGGCTGTGTGCAATTTAAAAAAAAGAAAGGGAACTCAAAATCCAAATGAGGTCATAAGGGTTTGCCTGGAGTATTTTGAATATTCTATAGTTTGTGTGGTTGGCATTTCAGGCACAATTCAGTTTCTTTCAAATACAATACTGTACCTTTTTGTACATTGCAAATTACTACTTTTTTTAAAAAAACAAGTACCGTATTTTCCGCACTATAAGCTGCACTGGACTATAAGCCACATGTGTTTTAAAGCTGCAGTGTGTAGAATTTTGGGTTTTATTTCCTAGCAGATTTTGTAGAAAGTAATTATAATATCCATAAGTACATTTAATTTAGTGCATAATAGCTGACATTTTTTTTTTTTTTTTTTTTTTTCCCTTAGAAAGGGTCTCATATATGTCCATATTTCTGCATATTTTGGACCAAGGCCTAGTGCCGCCATCTTGAAAGTGTCATAGTTGGAATGTCATCAGGTGCATTGTTTAAAATGTAGAATTGTTCTTGTCCTTGAAGGCCGCTGTAGCTTCTGTTATTATTCTAAAGGGGTTGGGGTTACCCAGGGAGCGTTGCATTCTCGAACTTTCTTGATGATGTCATATTACACACTGCACCTTTAATGTTTAATCACCATGTGTAAGAGTTGGTGCACAGAGGGGATTGTCGGGAAAGAGATGGCTGCTTGAGGAAGCTCCCATTTATTAACATTTCAACAAACAAGTTGCATATTTGCCTAACGTATTCAAGTGTTTCCATTTAGTGCAATAGTAGACCAGCTACAGAACATATACTGCGCTGTGTAATATAACAGGGTCGAAAGATGGGGAAAAAGTTGTGGCTTATAGTCCGAAAATTACGGTATTCAACAACTTATTCTATATGTAAGGAGTATTTGAAGCCCGTAAAATCAATGTTGTATTCAGGACGGCTCTAGAGACCTTTGGTTGAATAATAAATACTAAATGGCACAGTGGGCGGCAGTGGCGATGTGTGTAGGGAGGTCGCCTCTGGAGTGCAGGGTTGGAGGTTCGATCCCCCGTCTACCCGCCACATGTCGAAGTGTCCTCGGGCAAAGAGACATTGAACCCCAAGTTGCTCCCGATAGTTAGCTTGCACCCTGCGTGGTAGCTGCTGCTGGTATCGGTGTATGAATGTGTGTGTGATTGGGTGGATGTGTACAAAACAATGTCAAGCGCTTTGAGTCTGTGAAAAACCAGGGAAAAGAGCTAGATAAGTGGAGTCCATTTACAGTGCAGTGACAAAGCTCTTTGATGCATATAAAACATTGACTTGGCTTCCTATTTTGGCACCTAATAAAGAACAGTGACACACAATGGGGCGACTGTGGCTCAGTTGGTAGCGAGGGTCGGCTGATGATCAAAGGGTTGGAGGTTCGATCCCCGCCCTGCCACCTGTGCCATAGTTGTTGTGTCCTTGGGCAAGACACTTCACCCGCCTTGCCTCGTGTGAATGTCGATAGTTAGCCTGCTATCGGTGTATGAATGTGTGTATGAATGTGTGTGTGAATGGTAATGTGGGAAAGGAAAACAGGTCTCCCTTGCAAAAGAGTCTTCGGTCTCAATGGGATTTACCTGTATGAATAAAGGTTAAAAAAAATAAATAAATAAAAAAATGGCTACTGTCAAAAGTTAACAGGAACAAATCAAGTCGGGCTGTATGTTAATGAGGCATACGTTAAGAGAACAGTAGATAAAGACACACCCTGCGTTCCAAATCACATACTCTTTCTTTTTACTACACTACATACTAAAGTACAGAAGAGTTTTAGTCTTTTTACTACACTACATACTAAGGTACAGAAGAGTTTTAGTCTTTTTACTACACTACATACTAAAGTACAGAAGAGTTTTAGTCTTTTTACTACACTACATACTAAAGTACAGAAGAGTTTTAGTCTTTTTACTACACTACATACTAAAGTACAGAAGAGTTTTAGTCTTTTTCCTACACTACATACTAAGGTACAGAAGAGTTTTAGTCTTTTTACTACACTACATACTAAAGTACAGAAGAGTTTTAGTCTTTTTACTACACTACATACTAAAGTACAGAAGAGTTTTAGTCTTTTTACTACACTACATACTAAAGTACAGAAGAGTTTTAGTCTTTTTCCTACACTACATACTAAGGTACAGAAGAGTTTTAGTCTTTTTACTACACTACATACTAAAGTACAAAAGAGTTTTAGTCTTTTTACTGCACTACATACTAAAGTACAGAAGAGTTTTAGTCTTTTTACTACACTACATACTAAAGTATAGAAGAGTTTTAGTCTTTTTACTACACTACATACTAAAGTACAGAAGAGTTTTAGTCTTTTTACTACACTACATACTAAAGTACAGAAGAGTTTTAGTCTTTTTACTACACTACATACTAAAGTACAGAAGAGTTTTAGGGCCACAGGAGAGAAAAAAAAATCAGATAAGGAAGATTTTTTTTCATTATGTCGAGAAATGTCAAGAAT
>CASHTC010000507.1:15000-27500 GCA_949357725.1 Hyperoplus immaculatus
TTACATGCAGACTCATAATCGGATAACTAAACGAATAAGACCTCAACAGGACTTTTAACCTGCATGTAAACACCTTTATCCGATCGACTTCGGACACAAATCGGCACAATAACGGACAAGAGCAGTCGGATAAGAACACCTAGATAATTCGTTCATTGTCGGCTTTCTCTCTGCATGTATACAGGGATCGGATATCGCATATCGGACTTCTCGTTCTGCGCTTGTGTGCCTGCGCGTGATAGGCTACACCATGGGTTATTGACGGAAGGGAACCGGACGTGGCTCTAAAACCACTTGTTGAAAGCATGGTTGAAAGGGCTACAGCGCCACCTAGCATAGTGGAGACAGCCATGCATCGGACACTTATCCGATTTCTGAAAGGCCACGTATACTCAGACAAGTGACACGGTCCGTTCGAGTGTCTAGTTCGATATATGTGATAATCCAATCTAGTTGTGCCATGGAAACGCACTGACTGTGTATGTTTGGTCTTATCATTGAGTGTTTGACCTAAAAGTTAATGCCCGACTTCACCAGTGGGAATATGAAGGTGTATTGAACTCTGAGATCCTATGTAGTATAAATGTGCAAACATTTAAGAAATCGGTTCATCCTAGCCTGAGAAAAAAGGCAGAAAGAGTGTTTTATGGTCTCACTGTCTAACCCTACATTTACCCATGCGTTACATCACGCACGGGTACAATGTAGGGTTAGGATTAACAGGACAGCTGGGCCAAGGGAAGACTGAGGGAAGAAAAACCTCATTCATTATATTATAATAGTGATTTTATAATGATAGAACGCCGGTTCCGTTATGGGTGAAGTATTCCTTTAATGTATTGTGTCTCTTTCCTTCCCTCTGAAGGCCCTGTCGTCCCTTCCGGCCGGTCTGTGTGAGCAGCTGCGATCGCTTCACGTTCACGGCCTGAAGAATGACGAAGTTCTTCTGCTCAAAGACTCTCGCAGGCTGACAGAGCTCAAGGATGCAGGGCCACAGGTATACGATACTGCTATCTTAATAAATAGCAATAGGCCAAATAGGCTTCAGTTGTGTCTATTGTTAGGATCCACATTAAAACATAACTATATTAAAGGTTCAGTAAGTGATTTGGTCCTTTTGGTAGGTTTCTGTCAGGGTTGGTTAAAAAAAAAAAAAAAAAAAAATTGGGATATTTATTTTCTGCGATTTTTTTTTTTTAATCGATTCAAAATTTGCAAAAAAAATAACAATTAAAAGAAAAAACAACAAATTATTTAATTTAAAAATTATGTATTTTATTTTTTTATATCAATATATATATATATCGTATATTATCTCTGCAGCCGGTAATGTTGGCCTTCCTTTAATTACAAGCGTCACATTAACATAGACCTACAAAATGTAGATAGACAAGACATAGACTTTAATTTAATTTGCTTTCATTTCTAACCACTACAGAGAAATCAGTTTGTATACGGGAAACACTTTGCATCTGAAAAATTATTTTGAATGAAATCGGAGTATTCTATAATATTATTCCCAGCCCTGGTTTCTGTCTTGTGTATTGTTAGTACACACTATTAGACAGGACTGTCACCGAATAGGAAAGTGCTCGGTCAGCATGTGTAGCAAAGCAGAAGTGAGAAAATGACCAGGAAAGGAAATAAGGGGAAATAAGAATTAGCTGATGATATTTTCTTAAAGCTATAGTGCGTATCTTCTTCATATAAAGGAATGTCGGTTACATCAAGCCCATCGCCAAACGAGTATATATGAGGATGTCCCGATTCTTGTGGCCAGATTTAGTATGGTTAGAAATACCCGGAAGTCTACTATATCCGGCCGAGATTTTTAGTGTCGAAATCAGCATGCTATTTGGGCGATTCTGACCCACAAGCCAGTGTGCGCCCGAAGTGACGTCACATCGACGAAGCCTCCATATGAAAACAAACGGGGATGCGACGGATATAAAAGCAAGAGGCAAGATCAAGGCGCAATGTTATGATGAAATAAACAAGTTAAAGTATCTCCCAATAGTATGCCTTCTGCATCCTAACTAGATTCTTTTTATGGTCAGATGTAGTGTGTAGAATAGAAAAAAGAAAGAGTATGCGATTCTGAACGCAGGGTTAGTTGAAGTTGTTTTCTACCTAAAATTCTTGCATTGCTGGCCTTGTGTGGCCCTGCCTTTGAACAGACTACACCAAGTCTTTCTCACGCTTTTGAGGAAATGTTATTCTTTCAGCCCGGCGCTGCGGCCTTGTCCTTCCTGATCCCGTGTGTGTGTGTTTGGACTCTGTGGTTTATTTTGTCCGATTCAGACACTGAGAACTTCCACCTATCAGCATAAGAGTGGACACACACAGACGCACGCACACACACACACACACACACACACACACACACACACACACACACACACACACACACACACCGAGTTATTTTGTATTCTGCAACACACAGACACAGACACTCACACACACACACACACACACACACACACACACACACACACACACACACACACACACAACTGAGAAACTAGCAATCAGAGCACAGATTAAACAGTTCCCCTCTCCTTGTCAGATTAGAATAAGAACATTGTAAATATCATGTTTTATTTACATAACCAGCTTATCTCTAGTTCCAGGTTATTTTGGGACACAATCGCCATGACACTGTCTGTCTGTCTGTCTGTTTTATTTATTTATTTTTTTGTATAGTTATTTTTATTTGGTTGAAAAATGTTTTAACAACAAGCAAACCAACAAAACAAAAACAGACATAACGAAGAAGAAGAAGAAGAAGAAGAAGAAGAAGAAGAAGAAGAAGAAGAAGAAGAAGAAGAAGAAGAAGAAGAAGAAGAAGAAGAAGAAGAAGAAAGGACAAGTGTGTCTGTATGTTGCAATCTAGAATCTCACCACGAGATGGTGCCAAAATATGCCGATATGACACACTGCACTACTTTTTTGGCATTTTCAAGCTTTATTAGACAGTACAGAGTTGAAATGGGGAGAGAGAGAGACAGACAGAGAGAGAGAGAGAGAGAGAGAGGGGCGATGACCTGCAGTAAAGGTCCACGGGTCGGATTTGAACCCGCGACCACTGCACCTTTTTAAATGAACTGAATAAAAACACCAGACATATTGGCCTAAACATTCACTATTTCTCTTTCTGCCTTCCAGTGTTGGTTGAAGGCGGTGTGTGTGCTCAGACACAACCCCAGCACCAGTGCCTATCCACAGGCCAGCGTGGGGTCCTTGGTGGGCCTGCTAGGATGCTACATGGCGGGCGTACGCTACTCTCTAGAGCTGCAGTCACTCCAGAGGGGAACAGCCGAGCGAACACAACCGGAGGAGGACGACACAAACCAGTCCGTCTCATCCATCGAGGATGATTTTGTGACGGCCTTGGAACATCTTGAAGAGGATGACAATGGAGAGAATCCATGTAGGTTTAACATCTAATGCTTAGGCAAGGCATAGCAAGTTTAATTATACAGCTCTGGAAAAAATGAAGAGACCACTCCAAATGTTCAGTGTCTCTCGTTTTACTATTTATAGGCATATGTTTGAGTAGAATGAACATTTTGGTTTTATAATATAAACTACTGACAACATTTCTACCAAATTCCAATAAATTTTTTGTCATTAGGAGCATTTTCAATAAGTTATGTAGAGATGAAGATTGAAGAAAAACCCAGACTGGTCTCTTAATTTTTTCAAGAGCTGTATAGCACAATTCAGACACAATTCAGGCCATTCAAAGTGTTTCACAGGTTCAAGAAATACATCAAGATTAAAATACATCAAGCATAGAATACACATTAGAAAAGTTATAAAATTATATTCCAAAATAAAATGGAGACCTGATTTTATTCTCATGCATCGAGGATGACTTAGTAATGGCCTTGGAACAGCTAGAGGAGGATGACAATGCAGATAATCCATGTAGGTTTTTTTTTTGTAATTAACTTTTTATTAAAATCTTTAAATTTGATTAAAATTTCAATAAAATTATTTTCAAATGTCAAAAATCGTGATACAAATCGAATCGTGGGTTTTTAGTATTGTTACAGCCCTAGTATATACATGGTTACATGGTTACAAGACGCAGGAACACATAGCACAAATTTATATTGTTAAATTTATTTCTTAAATTTCATGGTGGCAGACAAGAAAATAATTTATGTATGGTTTAACATTTAATTATAAGTGGCAAGTTTGTATTTATTTTTTTATTTGTTAGGGACAATGCATATTAATGAACAGCTGTAACAATAACAGCTGTAAAAATGCCAGATTTTAGTAAAAGTGCTAGTCTACATCTGTTGTCCCTAGGCAGGCAGATAAATACAAGTTACACACATGTAGTCTCTTATGATCCCCTAAACTCAATATACTGTCGATATAGAAAAGATTTATTATTTATTTATTTTTATGGATACATTTTTTTTAATTTATCCCCTCTTTGTACTGTATATAACTAGTTTTCTCCTCTCTCTCTCCCCCTCCCCTCCCTCTCTCTCTCTCTCTCTATCTCTCTCTCCCCCTCCCCCCCTCCCCCTCTCTCTATCATTCCCTCTCTCTCCTTCATATCAATCAACAGCTGCGTCTTCTTGCTACGGCCAATTTAAAAAGCGCGACGTTGCCTCGCAGACGATCCCGGCGCACCGGAGGAGGAAGGAACTAGCCGGCTCCCGAGTTATCATGTGCTCATCAAAGAAGTATTCAGCAGCAAACAAACCGCTGTCCGGTCCAGAGTGCGTGTCCGTCACAGTACAGAAGTCCTCAAGTTTGGAATCTCAATGGACGTACTGTAGTGCTGGCGCTCATGTTGTCCCCTCACCTGTCACTAACGTCAGCGATTCAGAAGACTCCGACGGATCTAGCCCAAGTCCGATCATATTCCTGGATGAAGTGGGGTATCAGAAAAGCCTTCGGGCGAAACTGGACATCCCGCAAGTGCCGGGAGGTCCCAGGGAGAGAGTTGAAGATTCCGATTCCGAAGTGAGTGAATTCTTCGACAGTTTTGACCAGTTTGACGATCTGGATGAGTTGAGTTCGGAGAGCTGCACTCTGGCACTGCCTCTGGACGCCGTCAGTGCCCCGACCAAACAAAACAAGTCAGCCGAGTCCAGTACCGGTGGGCAAACATCGAAATATGTCTCCAGGGGTTGCTCTACAAAGGGTATGAACCCTCACCGATTTGACCAACCCACCCTCCCGGCAAATGTGAAAAAACCCACTCCTCTGAAACCGGGATCGCCCTACCCGCTTCATTTCGACGTGCCGGATTCCCCTCGCCCCGTGCAAACCCCTTCCGACGAATTCGGTGGCCCGCTATTCAGTCCCGTGAGCTCCTCTGCCTTCAGCCCTCTCGTGGACTCAAGTGGGTCCTTGGAATACTTCTGGAAAACTGATGCGAATGAAGCAGATAGTTCGGAGCTACGTAAACCCCAAGATGTCTGCTCCCTGTATAAAACCTACTCGGACTTTGCCAGCAGTCTGTCCAAAGAAATCCTCGGATCTGTGTGTGGCTACCAATCCGCCGTCGACATCAGCGAAAACAAGAATCTCAGCTGCGTGTGTCACAAGGAATTCGAAAACTCTTCGGGATATCTCATGAAACTCTCGGAAATACAGGAGACTGTCACGGTGGCCAAGTTGCAAAAGAAGTCCCAATCGCTTAAAGACGGCATTCAAAGGTTTGCCACGGACCTTGTTGAAATGAGCTTGGGGAGCGCCTTGCGGGACATTCAAAAAGGTGTTTCAACCTGTACTACCACCCTGTGTCACCTGGCTGCCCGTCTCACCTCTTCTGTCTTTCAAATGGCCTTCCACGAGATCGGAATGCGTCGCGCTTACGTGTTGAAGGACCGAGCGGTGAACGGATTAGCCGGCTTCCTAGTTGGAGAGGCTGTGTCCGGTGCACTGAAGGATTTCCTCACCGTGAAAAAGCAGATTTTCCACAACACCGTGTCTCAATTTGCCGCCGATCTCGCTGAAGAACTGGTATTCGAAGGCATCATGGAGGTGTGTCAGTTCTCTCACCCGTCGACCCCTCTCACCCCTAGCGACTGGTCCTTTGGCCACAGGGAAGAGATGGATGACGAAGAAGAAGAGGAAGAGGAGGTGGTTGTTTCATATGCTTCTGACCTGTCCGAATCCGTCATCCAGGAGGCTTTCATAGAACTCTCTCAAGCGGACGTTTCCTTCACTAGTCAAGCAGCTATCAGCGTTTCCCTCGACAACATCTGTTACGTGAGCGCAGACGACACTAGCACGCACACCTGCAGTACCTTGGCCAGCCAGCAGGGTTTAAGTGCCACTAGCTCAGCCGCGGTGGAATCTGTCCCGGGACCCTCTGGAGAGGACGATAGCTGCACTGTTAAAAAAGCCTTGTTCACTGTTTCCGGCATGGCTAGTTGTATTCCAGTGCCCAAAGCAGGTCAAGCCCTCAACCATCAACAACTCCAGGAATCTGAAGAAACCTCTCAGTATCAGTGCAGATCTAGCTTATCAGAAACCCCGCAGGCTAGCCCCAAAAGAGTAGAAGGATCTTACCTTGACCCCAACACCTCTACGCAGCCTTTGTCCCTTCACAGCCACGGTACTCAGACCCCCGAACCGGAAGAAGACCCCTCCCAAGAAGAAAAATCCCAATTCCATAATTTCTCCGGCAACATGGTGGATATGATAGTGACCGAGGCCTGTGAGCTAATAACCGCCTCCAAGATGAAAAGGAGTTTTGGCGACTGTGCTGATTTCTTTACGAAGACAATGGGAAGCTCTCGACGGGGCTCTCAATCATCTAAGCGGGACCTTCCAGATTCCCCTTCCAAGCCTGCAACTGACAGTGCGAGTTTCAGATACGACTGTAGTGATTCTAGGCCAGTTAGGGACAGTGGACGTGTTGATCAAGCAGCGACAGACCATAGCATTCCTCAAATTTCCTTTCAGTCAAACCAGGGTAGAGCCAGTTGTGAGACAGATGCCAGAAACAGAGGCGTGGGTAAAACACATCCAGTCACGATGGATACTCTCGGTGTCCCAGGCACTGACATGGGCGGACAAAGACGTATATCCGCTCCCGGGGATGACTCTGCTACAAGCTCCGGACAAAAATCTGGTGGCACTCCCCCTGGCCCCCCTCCTTCCACCCCACAGCAGCCTAGCGAGGTCTCCAAGGAAAAGCAGATAAAACAGTTCTCCAAGAAACTAAAAAGCAAGCTAGCCAAGGAATTTTCGCCTGCTACTCCACCTCCCACCCCTCACTATCAGCCCGAGCCTGGCCCGGGACCCACAGACGTCACCCCTGAGGAAGACAAGGCTGAGTTTATGCTCAAGCTCATGAGGTCATTGTCCGAGGAAGCAGATGGCAACGAGGATGAAGAAGAAGAGGTAGAAATGCCGGGAGATGGCGGCTCTAATAAATGCGTAGAGACAAGCGGCAATGGTGGTGGTCGTCAAATTTCCGCTCGAAGAATGTCCAACAAGGAAGCGCTTCACTACGCCGAACGTTTGGCTTGTCACATCGTCTCTATGGCGACAGAAATGGACACCTTGGGAGCATCGGAGGAGGACAACTGCGAAGACACGGCTAAAGGCAGCGGAAGAAGGCGGAATAGCGAGGCCCAGTTTTCGGAGCAGACCCTTAACACTTTGTGGGTGTACGCGGGGGAAGTGGCAGGAGAGGTTATCAACGATGTGAAAAGGATGGTGACTTCTTCTGGGCAACAGCAGTGTCCGTATCACAGAGGTATTAGGAGAAGGAGTGTTGAGAAATCTAGCTCGGATTCTTTGTATCAACACCAACAACAATCTCAACCTAGTCCAGACCAGAACAGGGAATCGAGGGTCGGGAGACTAGCTGAGCAATGGTCGAATGATTTGATAGCTTCTGTATTCCAGTCTCCTGCCTCTGCCTCTGCCTCTGCCTCTGCCTCTAGTTCAAGCACAGTTCCTAGCTCTGGCTCTGGCATGTCTGGCATGTCCTCACAGTATCCCAGCTGTGAGAGTGTCACAGATGAATATGCCGGTTATCTTATTAGAGTCTTGAAAAAGGAAGGAGGCAATAGGGAGTTAGTTTTAGACCAGTACGCGAGCCGATTGGCGTACCGCTCCATTAAACTCGGCTTGGCACATGCCAGTCGCAAGATCAAGCAGAGATCCTCGAGCGTAAGTCTTCACCCTTCAAAATCGCTGCCAGATGAATGGAAAATTTCTGGTAATGAGGGTTTATCGACCACAGACGGAGTAGAGCAAGCGGTAGGTCCCCAAGGTGAAGATGTGTGTAGTTGCAAGGACTCTGAGGAGCAAAGCCAGACAGAGTATGTGGATTTAGTTAACTTTGCCGAGTCTTTAGCTTACAACATCACCTGCGACGTTACGCGCAAGATGAATCTCACCTCCGTGCGTCTGCCCAAGTCCCTCACCGACTCCTGTCTTTACAAGAAATCCAAATTTGAAGACATGGCCGAGAATCTCATCAGGAATTCCTTCTCCTGCCCCCTACTGTCCAAGGAAGGTAACAGCAGGCAATACCACAGCACCGGAAGCTTGTACGATGAAGGCTACAAGAGCAAGTTCATGCAAGTTATCGAGCACTACGCCAGGAAAATAGTTGATGATACTTTGAAGATGGGTTTAGCTACGGTGGGTCACTCTTGCCGGGACCACCATCAGAGGGTCGCACACTCGCACACTCAACGGCTGTCCGAGGGTGCGTCTTTGGGACAAGCCATGGGGGAGAGGGCGTGCCGATATTGCCAAGTCCAAGAGTGTCCGTATTGCACCAAACTCACCCGGCACCCTCACCACCAGCCCGTGCTACAGAGGCGTAAAAGAGGGTCAGAATCTCAGGTGAGTGGTGATCGGATATCCGGTTTGGAGATTCCAAAGATCCATATTGACTTGGACCACAGAGCAATGTTTGCGGAGGAGATGGTGTCGATGGCGATGGAAGGAGCCAAACGGGAGCTTAGCAACACCAGCCTGAATGCCGACAGCGGGATCGGACACGATGGAACGAGTTATGCGGAAAGTCTCACCGCCGAGATCATGACATCGGCGCTGACCAACATCTGCTCACCGGCTAATATCAGGTAAATGCGCACACACACACACACACACACACACACACACATACACACACACACACACACACACACACACACACACACACACACACACACACACACACACACACAATTCATAATAGCACTTGCTCTTGCATGGAATATGTCTAAGGTTTTTTTCTATGATTTACTTATGCAGCCATGCAGAGCAGCAGAGTGAAATCCAAAATGGTTACGTTGCGACATTTACTGTCACACATGATTATTGTTTCTGGCTTTTTAATTGTCTATTTTGAATAACCTAAGTTCTCATGGTTTCTACAAAATTGTCCCTAACCAAAAAATAATTGATGTGGGTCTTTGTCTACAGTTTTGGGTTTTCGTAAAATTGGTCTTTGATTTTATTCCATGTGGCATTAAAAAAACTAGTTTAAACTGTAAGAACACTTTCACATCTGACCTCACTTCACCATTTTCCTACATATTTCTGAAACAGTCTCATTTTTCCTCTGATGATCATAAATTACATGTAACAGCAAACGAGACCATCGGTGCAAAAAGAAAGCTTTTTTTATATAGTTTATCTTAATGCCTTTGTCATGGGTTACGCTCACCCAGGAACAACAGCTGGCGTAGTAAAACAAACTACCGCTTTTGTCCAAAGGGGGGCGCTAGAATGAACACAAACAGAAAGTTCCTTGTAGCTACTTGAAAATGGTAAATGGACTTAACTTATTAAGCGCTTTTTAGATGATTTTCTCAGCCCCAAAGCGCTTTACATTTCTTACCACATTCACCCATTCATTCACACACTCACACACCGATGGCAGTGAAATTTTAATTGTACATATTTGCATTATTTTTAAAGCCCTCTTCTTTGTGTGTGTGTGTTTGCCTGTGTCTGCCTGTGTGTGTTGTGTGTGTCTGTCTGTCTGTCTGTCTGTCTGTCTGTCTGTCTGTCTGTCTGTCTGTCTGTGTGTCTGTATGTCTGTCTGTCTGTCTGTCTGTCTTGTGTGTGTCTCTCTGTCTGTGTCTGTCTGTCTCTCTGTCTATCTGTCTGTGTGTCTGTCTGTCTGTCTGTCTTGTGTGTGTCTGTCTGTCTGTCTGTCTGTCTCTCTGTCTCTCTGTCTGTCTGTGTCTGTCTGTCTGTCTGTCTGTCTGTGTGTGTGTGTGTGTCTGTGTGTCTGTCTGTCTGTCTGTCTGTCTGTCTGTCTGTCTGTCTGTGTGTCTGTGTGTCTGTATGTCTGTCTGTCTGTCTGTCTGTCTTGTGTGTGTCTCTCTGTCTGTCTGTCTGTCTGTCTGTCTGTGTGTGTGTGTGTGTCTGTGTGTCTGTCTGTGTGTCTGTCTGTCTGTCTGTCTTGTGTGTGTCTCTGTGTCTGTCTCTCTGTCTGTCTGTCTGTCTGTCTGTCTCTCTGTCTGTGTCTGTATGTCTGTGTGTCTGTCTGTCTGTCTGTCTGTCTGTCTGTCTGTGTGTGTGTCTGTCTGTCTGTAGGGAGGCCACTGAGTCGTCTGTGTCTCAGCAGCG
The DNA here is from genome assembly GCA_949357725.1 of Hyperoplus immaculatus. Classification (NCBI taxonomy): domain Eukaryota; kingdom Metazoa; phylum Chordata; class Actinopteri; order Uranoscopiformes; family Ammodytidae; genus Hyperoplus; species Hyperoplus immaculatus. The sequence continues at coordinate 25,585 of CASHTC010000507.1, forward strand.
CAGTGTGGGAGAAGACAGTTTGGGCAGTTGGTCTAATCTGAGCTTTGAGGACGAACACCCAGATGACAACAGCAGCTTCCTCCACCTCAGCGACAGGTAACACAACCACTAGTTATCTGTCAGAAAAACACTTAAAGACACTTCACTGGTGGGAATATGAAGGTGTATTGAACTCTGAGATCCTATGTAGTATAAATGTGCAACAATTTTCGAAATCGGTTCATCCTAGCCTGAGAAAAGGCAGAAAGAGTTTTTTTATGGTCTCACTGTCTAACCCTACATTTCACTATTGTTACATCACACTAGTAAAAATGTAGGGTTAGGATTAACAGGACAGCTGGGCCAAGGGAAGACTGAGGGAAGACTGAGGCAAGAAAAAACTCATTCATTATATTATAATAGCGATTTTACAATGATCAAATGCCGGTTCTGTATGTGTGAGGTATTCCTTTAATGTATTCCTTTAATGTTTTGTAATTGTAATGTTTATAATGTTTAATAATACAAAATAAAATAAGATAAAAAGTCAATATTTTATTTAACTTTAAGTTATAAATAATAAGTACACATTCGCAGATAACAACAATGACAATTAAACCATTTTCGGATATTACTTAGAATTTTTTTTTGCATTTTCAAGCTTTATTAGACAGTACAGAGTTGAAATGGAGAGAGAGAGAGAGAGAGAGAGAGAGAGAGAGAGAGAGAGGGGGGGGGGGGGGGGGGGATGACCTGCAGTAAAGGTCCACTGGTCGGATTTGAACCCGTGACACCTGCAACGAATGCCGGAGCCAATATGGTACACACTCTATCCACTACACCACCGGAGCGCCCCAGGAATGTAATTCTTAATGCATTTTAGCTCTTCAGGTCTTACAATCTTTCCCTGCAACACTGACAACAATACATCTTCAGTCAGATTCAGATACATGAGGACTGACTGTGACACTGACAAATAAGCGGATGTCCTCAGATGTTTTTATGAGCAACGATTTTAGGATCACGTGTAAATCAAGTGTCAATACACAGCCTAGGCTCTGTAAACCGGCCAGATCTATAGTGTTACCCAACCATGTATGTATTTCGCCAGTGGAAATGAGGCGTAGGTCCCAATCTTTTCCCTTTCATTTACATTCATTCACAGAGATAGTGCTCCAATCTCCATCTAAAGCCCCTATCTCACTGGGCTGCGACTCTTTGTCCCTTAAGCCCCTATCTCACTGGGCTGCGACTCTTTGCGACAAGTTGGAGACTGCATTCGCGAGGGAGTCTCTAAACTGTCTCCAAACGTTCGCGGAGGTCTCAATTTCCTCGCATGAGTCGCAGAGCCGCGCAGTCCTGTCGCATGAATTTTGAACATGTTCAAAATGAGTGTGCGACAAATCTAGTCTCAAAATAGTCTCAGAGTGGTCGCATGTGTCCAGGGCCGCCCATAAGGGGTAGAAAGTGGGAAAGCTTTCTAGGGCCCAGCCACCAGGGGGGGCCCAGAGAGAATTTATTTTTTATTTTTATTTTGTTTGCAGATGACCTAACTTAGCCAACCTTTTATTATGAACGCTATATTCGCAAGAGAACTTTCTATAAAAGAAAACATTTTATTCATTGTTACTTGGGTAAAATATATCACATTTTATATTGAAAAACAAAAAGTATCATGGGTAATTTTTTCCCCCTCAAAACCGTTGCATGCATTGATGATGAGCAAGCTAACCTAGCAAGCAAACGTGTCGTGAGGAACCAACTCAGTGAGACTGCAAGTGAAAATTGTCGCTAATTCGCATATTTTGTCGCAATTTTGTGTCTCCAACTTGTCGCACACTGTCGCAGCCCAGTGAGATAGGGGCTTTAACAGACAGGGCCATGTCTGAAAAAAATAAAAAATAAAAAACCTACTAACTCGGTAGTTCTACTCATAT
>CASHTC010000507.1:32500-45000 GCA_949357725.1 Hyperoplus immaculatus
AAGGTGGAGTCTTGAGAACGCTTGTTGTCAAAACAGTTTTTTGTCAAAATCAGTGAATATCTCCTCATGATCTGCTAATATACCTGACCTGTGTGTGTGTGTGTGTGTGTGTGTGTGTGTGTGTTTGTGTGTGTGTGTGTGTGTGTGCGTGCCCCACCGTAGCTAGCAACATGCCCGTTTACAGAGCCTAGGCTGTGTATTAACCTACACAGTACAGACAGGTAGCAGATCATGAGGAGATATTCACTGATTGTGACCAAAAAAAGTGATTTTGACAACAAGCGTTCTCCAGAATCACTGACTCCACCTTTAACTATGAACCCAAACATAAGAAAATTATTCATACTGTATATATATATTTTATTATGATTATATTATTTTGAGGAACCTGGAACCAAACGTAAGACTATAGAATATGTTTGTAAACCAAACTGTGGGCCCTGCTGCTGTAAACAACAACAGTGAATCAGTAACTTTTCAGGAAGCTTTTCTAACTTCAAACAGTGTTCCAGGGATCTACATTTTCCCTGTGAGGAAAGTTTGTTTTATTCAGTTATGAGAATATACCTTTAGAAAATGTTTCACTTCTCTGACACACCCACAAAAAAGTGATTTTGACAACAAGCGTTCTCCAGAATCACTTTAACCCAAAAATAAGACAAGAAAGCGTGCGACGGAACCATCAGTGTAAAAAAAAATCTCAGCTCAAAATTTGAAGCCAACATCCTCATGTGAAAATGATTTACAAGATTGTAGTGTGTGTGTGTGTGTGTGTGTGTGTGTGTGTGTGTGTGTGGTACAAAGAACCAAATAATTTCCAAGATTGTACAATGGTATTTCTGATTTCATGCTCAGTCTCGTACTAGAAACCGCCAGCTGTTTGCGTGACCACACTACATTTGCACATATAAATAGGCTTGACGTGGCGTATGCTCCTTGATTTGAATGCCTTGAGTGGGATATTTGCTTGTTATGCATCACTTGCGTGGCAGTTTATTGCTTGATAGGATCAGTTGTAGTTTTGGTAAATTTTGGGTTTCCTTCCCCCACTTTTTTTTATTTTTTTTTTATTTTTGGCATTTTTATGCTTTATTGATAGTGTAGAGACAGAGGTGAAATGGGGCAGAGAGGGGAGTGACATGCAGAGAACGACCGCGGGCTGGAATCGAACCCGGGTCCGCTGCTGGCCGAGGCCCATGGGGGGGCCCTTTCTTCCCCTACTTTTATTAAAGTATTTTAACAGTTCAAACCCACAAATATTTTCAGATATAAGTCTTAACCACAAGATACAGCCGCGTAAAAAAATGAAGAGACCAGTGTGGATTTTTCTTCAATCTTCCTCTCTACATTACTTGTTGAAAATGCTCTTTAATGACAATATTTTTATTGTGAATTTGGTAGAAATGTTGTCAGTAGTTTATATTATAAAACCAAAATGTTCATTCTACTCAAACATATGCCTATAAATAGTGAAAACGAGAGACACTGAACATTTGGAGTGGTCTCTTCATTTTTTCCCACGGCTGTACTTCAGTCCGAATAGACATGGATATGATCGGCCTACATGATGTCTAATGTAGGCCAAGATTGCCCCGAAATACATTCTATTTGGGTTTTGTGAATACAGATTCCCCAATATTTTTAAACTAGTTTGAAACTATGAAGGAGTAATTAAGTTAAACAGGCTACATAGAAAATAATTATATTGACAGTCACGTACATTTCATTGCATCCATTCCACATCGCTGTCTAAATGTCCAATCTTGAATCTTGATGTATTTTCTTTGTTTTTACGATCTCTTAAAAACCTGCAGTGTGTAGAATTTTGGGTTTTATTTCCTAGCAGATTTTGTAGAAAGTAATTATAATATCCATAAGTACATTTAATTTAGTGCATAATAGCTGATTTTTTTTTTTATTATTATTATTTTTTCCCTTAGAAAGGGTCTCATATATGTCCATATTTCTGCATATTTTGGACCAAGGCCTAGTGCCACCATCTTGAAAGTGTCATAGTTGGAATGTCATCAGGTGCATTGTTTAAAATTTAGAATTGTTCTTGTCCTTGAAGGCCACTGTAGCTTCTGTTATTATTCTAAAGGGTTGGGGTTACCCAGGGAGCGTTGCATTCTAGAACTTTGTAGAACTTTCTTGATGATGTCATATTACACACTGCACCTTTAAAATGCAATTTCTAATGTCTATAATCTTGATGTATTTCATGCCCCTGTAAAGCACTTTGAATGGCCTTGTGTCTGAATTGTGCTATAGAGATCGACTTGACAAAATACCTTCAATATATCCTAAATGTCCAGCTCATAGCAGTGCAATACGTAAGGGATAAAGTATAGCGAACGGGTCACTTGCTAGAAATAAAGACCGACAAGCTGAACAGGAGCCCGACGCACAGCGGAGGGCTCTTGTTCAGCTTGAAGGTCTTTATTTCTAGCAAGTGACCCGTTCGCTATACTTTATCCCGCTTATTACATGGCTACTACAAAAAATAAAGCAATACATTTTAGCAACATGTTGTTTTTATGGTTTTAACAGCCAAAAACAGTCCGCTACACGGTCGGAACTCACTCAGTAGCAACGGTAACTATGTCAAGCTGCGGCCAACCTAGAAGAGTTTAACAAAAAACAACTCGTTTCCCTAGCAACCCTGAGACCTTGTCTAACAACTGGAATAATCATTGCAAACCCACTAGGTTCTTATGTAATGAAAACGTTGTTTAATACACCAGTAAATAGGAGCGACCAAGGATACGACCTAGTAACGGGGGAAATTGGGGAATAGTCTGCTCGCCCCGCTAGACTGTCTGCTTCAGCTGACCGGAGGCTCCGGCTCAGCTGTTAGCTAGAGCTACTGTTTTGCTAACACAACTCAAGACTCGCACACTCTACAAATAATAATTGTAATCGGCCAATATGTTTAACAAGAGCTCCATCTAGCTAACAAGCATCATCCCCCAACATAAATAACACAATTCACGAAGAAAATGACTGCGGAACAGTTAGCCTACATTGCGGGCTGCAGCCTGAAGTTACTGTCTAACTGTCAATATGCGGCCAAAGTAGCCTACTCACGTCGTGTTGACTGGAGTCCTGTCGGACATTAACCATGACTCCTGTGTTCCCTGCTCTCCTGATACATGCAAAGTCATGTTGAAAAAGTATTCCAGTGTTTTTTGAACGAGTAGTAGCCCTGTTTGTGGACGTCTATCCATCAAAACTATGACGTAGGTCCTTAGCAACGGCCCTTGACAGCGGTCTGCTAGCTGGAAATAACAGACCTGTAGAATGCTGTGATTTACATAGGATTCTCAAAGTGCCATGTAATAATCTATGTTAAAGTACTTTATAATACATACAGCTGTGGAAAAGATTTAAGAGCCCACTCCAAATGTTCAGTGTCTCTCGTTTTACTATTTATAGGCATATGTTTGAGTAGAATGAACATTTTGCTTTTATAATATAAACTACTGACAACATTTCTACCAAATTCCAATACATTTTTTTTGTCATTAAAGAGCATTTTTTCAATAAGTTATGTAGAGATGAAGATTGAAGAAAAATCCAGACTGGTCTCTTAAATTTTTTCTGGAGCTGTATAACATTTGAAGCAACGTGTGCTTGTCAGAAAAACCCGAGTGTGTGTGTTGTGTGTGTGTGTGTGTGTGTGAGGTTGATGGTCTACCGCTGAATATCAATCTGTCACATATAAAGTGCGGCCACATCCCACCCTGTTATCAACTTCCATATTCTGCGGCCGGTTTACTTTTCCATCTACAAATTACATGAATGAATTGGGTTCTGTTTTGCAGCTTCCCACCAGTTCTGGGATGTCAGATAGAGTAGACACACACAATCTATGCTCTCTCTCTCTCTCTCTCTCTCTCTCTCTCTCTCTCTCTCTCTCTCTCTCTCTCTCTCTCTCTCTCTCTCTCTCTCTCTCTCTCTCTCCCCCTAGACCCTTAGCTCGGCACACACAATCTACTCTCTCTCTCTCTCTCTCTCTCTCTCTCTCTCTCTCTCTCTCTCTCCCCTAGACCCTTAGCTCGGCACACACAATCTATGCTCTCTCTCTCTCTCTCTCTCTCTCTCTCTCTCTCTCTCTCTCTCTCTCTCTCTCTCTCTCTCTCTCCCTAGACCCTTAGCTCGGCACACACAATCTATGCTCTACAACTAAGAGCATGTAACTTCAACTTAGTAAGATTTTTTTTTTTATATATATAAATAAATTTTAAGCAAGCATGACTGCATTTTTGTATGTTGATACTGAACAAATCAAATCAGTTGTATTTGTATAGCCCAATATCACAAATAGACATTTGCCTCAGTGGGCTTTACATTCCATACAGTATGACACCCTGCCCTTATCTATCTCTCTCTCTCTCTCTCTCTCTCTCTCTCTCTCTCTCTCTCTCTCTCTCTCTCTCTCTCTCTCTCTCTCTCTCTCTCTCTCTCTGTGCCCGCCCTTAGACCCTTAGCTCGGCTGAGAAAAAACTCCCAGTAAAAAACCCTTTATCGGGATTTTAAAAAATTGGAAAATCGACTAAACCGGTCAGCTAAAACCAGTGACACATTTCTCAATTTGAAAAGGGACAAAACTTGTTAAAGCAAGTCCGTTTATAGCACGTTTCATACACTAAGGCAATGTTAAGTGCTTTACATAGGAAGCACATACGAACAAACACAAAATACAAAATAAAAGCAGTAAGACAGTGAATAGCATAAATAAAATACAACCAAATACAATCGAGCAATAATAATAAATGTAATACATGCTGATCTTATGCGGTAGAAAATTAGATTTAATGTTAGAAAAGTCTTACTCTTGCATCTTGCCTTCTAACCTGCTAACCTGCAAACAGAAAAAACACCGCTATTCCCCTTTAATGTGTGACTTTGTAGTTGTCGCTGCCCCACAATCTTTTAGTTGACAGTTCTCCTCAAATGCACTTCTACTATGTCATCACCGATTCGGGCGACTGTGGCTCAGGTGGTAGAGCGGGTCGGCCGATGATCAAAGGGTTGGAGGTTCGATCCCCGCCCTGCCACCTGTGTCATAGTTGTTGTGTCCCTTGGGCAAGACACTTCACCCACCTTGCCTCGTGTGATTGTCGATAGTTAGCCTGCTATCGGTGTACGAATGTGTGTGTGAATGGTAACGTGGGAAAGGAAAACAGGTCTCCCTTGAAAAAGAGTCTCCGGTCTCAATGGGATTTACCTGTATGAATAAAGGTTAAAAAAACAAAAACAAAAAAAATCACAGTTTAATTTTTAAATGTCTCTCCATCCGAAAAAAAGGACAAACTCTTCTCTGCTGTGCTTACATCATATTGGGTTTCAGAGTCTGAGTGTCTGTAGCCCCGGGCCGTGTCATCAACACCCTCATTAAAGTCAGAAAGAGAAATGACTGTTTACCTGTTGGCACCCATCACCTGCTGCATACGTCAGACACTTAAAGACACTTAAAAAGAGAGTGTGTGTGTTTGTGGGGGGGGGGGGGGATTGTGTGTGTGTGTGTGTGTGTGTTGATTTTAACAATGGAAGAAAAATCAACATCACACTGATCAAACTTAAATAACAAAAGATATTGAAGGAGAAAGTAAATTTACTGGTATACAGAAAAAAACATTTACTGGAAAAATGCAGTGTACTTCCCTGTGTGTGTGTGTGTGTGTGTGTGTGTGTGTGTGTGCACGTTTATGATGCCCTTTGAACATGATGGTTCTGATTGCACATAGCTTCAAAGATATGCAAATGTACACACACATTTGTAAGTAATCAACTGGCGAAGTTTCATGGTATTTTCTATAAGTTAAAAATGTTACCCTATTCATCTGCTGTGACTACGCATACTTAAAGCTGGGGTGGAGGATTTGGGGAGAAAATGGCAGTTGGGATAGAGATTCGAATCCAAATACCTCAACCGCTCCACTTGTTCTCTTTGGTCCCTCCCTGACACGCTGTACACCAACAACGTCGTGCCAAAGTGAATGGACAGTCCCAACAGCCAATAAGAACAGAGAATCGGAGCCTCGCTCTGATTGGTCAAAGTGTACAGCTCATGTTAACTTTGACCAATCAGAAATCATATACCCCAGCTTTAAGGGGACATTTGGAGGTGTATATAAACACTTAAAGTAACTATTAACATGATAAAATTAATAATTTTACTAACTTTATTGACATTCTTCATCCTAACAGTGACAACACAGAAGACAAGGAGACGGACGTCAAAGAAGAATCCAGTGGTGAGATCTATTTTACTGCCTGTAACTTCACTTAGGACTATTCAAGGCTAATGCTAGGGTTCTCAAAATCAATAAAGGCTTATGCGAACAAGAGTATACGTGTGTGTGTGTGTGTGTGTGTGTGTGAGTGAGAGTGAGTGTTTAAGAGACAGTGTGTGTGTGTGTGTGTGTGTGTGTGTTTGTGTGTATGAGTTTATGTGCTTCTCTGCGTGTGTTTCATTGTGTGTGTGTATGAGTGTCTGTGTGAAAGTGAGTGTACTGTATGTGTCTATGCGTCTATATGAGTGTCTCTCTGTGTGTTTGTGAGTGTGTGTGTGTGTGTGTGTGTGTGTTTTACCCGAAAATTGCAGTTTTTGGCGAAAATTATGACAGTTTAATATAGCACACTTTTTGGACAGAAGGGGATAAAATGTAAGAGGAGAAAGGACGGGGCCCCCTTAATCACTAATTTGAGGTCTTGGTCTCTTTCCACTCACATCCGTCTGCCTGTCTGAGTGTGTGTGTGTGTGTGTGTGTGTGTGTGTGTGTGTGTGTGTGTGTGTTTCTTTCTAAGTGTGTGTTTCTTTCTGAGTGAGTGTGTGCGCGTGAGTCTGGCTGTGTGTGTGTGTGAGTGCTGTATTTGGGGGATTTTACCACCCCCATATCCACATAGCCCCCCCCCCCCCACACACACACACACACACACACACACTAAGGCTCATTCATGGGCTCCACTCCCATCCTGCGTTGTGTGGCGCAGGGGGCTACACACACACACACACACACACACACACACACACACACACACACACACACACACACACACACACACACACACACACACACTGGGTCTGCTTAGGAGCGTGGGAAAACTGCACTGAAAGTTACATGAATCAGAAAGATTGAACAGACTATATTTGGGACATGATCGTACATACAGGTTGTGCAGTGAAATGGTGTGGCTGGTAATCTGGGCTCTGTCTTACTGTGCTCAAACAGAACATTTTATTTTATTTATTTTAAATAAGGGACAATGTATATTGACAGACAGACAGAAAGACAGACAGATAGATAGATAGATAGATAGATAGATAGATAGATAGATAGATAGATAGATAGATAGATAGATAGATAGATAGATAGATAGATAGATAGATAGATAGATAGATAGATAGATAGATAGATAGACAGACAGACAGATAGATAGATAGATAGATAGATATACAGACAGACAGACAGACAGATAGATAGACAGATAGATAGATAGATAGATAGATAGATAGATAGATAGATAGATAGATAGATAGATAGATAGATAGATAGATAGATAGATAGATAGAGAGATAGAAAATGCCAGATTATAGCCAGTAGCTCATTTCCATTTTAAATTTCCAGGCATGTATAAATAAAAGTTTCTGTAGAATATATACACACAAGTAAGGTGAAGTCTAAAACATCTTCGTCACTTAAAATAAAATGTTTACGGGGTGCTCCGGTGGCGTAGTGGATAGAGCGTGTACCATATCGGCTCCGGCCTTCGTTGCAGTGGTCGCGGGTTCAAATCCGACCCGTGGACCTTTACTGCAGGTCATCCCCTCTCTCTCTCTCTCTCTCTCTCTGTCTCCCCATTTCAACTCTGTACTGTCTCATAAAGCTTGAAAATGCCCAAAAAAATTGTCTTAATTTTTTTTTTTAATTGTCTACCATGTCAACGAAAACAAAACATACATTTCCTGCTAGTTTTTATTATTAAAAATCTTTTTTTTAGCTCGTCAAAGTCTCGTCTTAGTCATGAAACAATATGGTGACGAACATGTCTCAGTAATAGTCTTTGAACACTGCACGGAATAATGACTAACGGGGCAATTTCCGGTCATAGTAATTGTTAAAGAATGTACCGTTGCTGTTAGGATGAGTATTATTCAATGAATCATTTTGTCCCCTGTGCAGTCAGTGATAGGGTCTCAGTGTTTTTGTAATCACTCAGAATTTCCCCATGGGGGGGGGGGCGACAGAAGTTACGCACTACAGCTTTAACTTTGCCCAGATGAATGACAAATAAAGAGTAAAAGAAATTGAAAGTGTGTGCGATCTCAGTTATGTTGTAATTACACAGAATTCCTCATGGGGGGCGACAGGAGTTACACACTATAGCTTTAAGGCTGCACAGATTAATGACTAAAAAAAGAGTGAAATATGTTGAATTGATCAATTTTTTAGCTTTAATTTCGAATTGCTTTTTTGCTCGACAACGTCTCGTCTTAGTCATGAAAAAAACGCCATTTTTAATCATAGTTTTCGTACAAGAATGAGTAATAATTTACGCACTACAGCTTTAAAGTTGGATTGAACACTTTTAAATTAACCACATTTCTGTCCACTCTCCAAAATGTACGCACTGTAGCTTTAATTTCACTTAGATCATTGACTAATAAATGTTAAATTAACCACATTTCTTGTCCCACCCTTCCAGGCACAGTGTGTGTGGACCGGACCCTGGTTCTTACCCCCCGCTCGGCGCTGGTCATAGCCAACTCAGAGGTGAGGGATCTGGGCCGCGGCCGGCAGCCCGTGACCCTGGACATCCAGCTCCGCAGTCTGCTGCAGTGGGCCGCCGCATCCATGGCCGACGTCCCACACATACAGCTACGGCCAGATAGAGAACTACAACAGGTGAGTGGTACCTGTCTGTCTGTCTGTCTGTCTGTCTGTCTGTCTGTCTATCTGTCTATCTATCTATCTATCTATCTGTCTATCTGTCTATCTATCTATCTATCTATCTATCTGTCTATCTATCTATCTATCTATCTATCTATCTGTCTATCTATCTATCTATCTATCTATCTATCTATCTATCTATCTATCTATCTATCTATCTGTCTGTCTATCAATCTATCTATCTATCTATCTATCTATCTATCTATCTATCTATCTATCTATCTATCTATCTATCTATCTATCTATCTATCTATCTATCTATCTATCTATCTATCTATCTATCTATCTATCTATCTATCTATCTATCTATCTATCTATCTATCTATCTATCTATCTATCTGTCTGTCTGTCTGTCTGTCTGTCTGTCTGTCTGTCTGTCTGTCTGTCTCAGTAATTGCATTAAAGATGGAGTCAGTGATTCTCGAGAACGCTTGTTGTCAAAATCCCTTTTGATCGAAATCAGTGAATATCTCCTCATGATCCGCCACTTGTCCGTACTGTGTGTGTGCGGGAAAAAAAATCCAGTGTTAACACATAACCTAGACTCTGTAAGCTGGCACAGTTGTGTTCAAAACAATAGCAGTGTGTTTTAAAAAAGTGAGGCAAGATCAAAATCCGTATCATAGCTTTTATTTCCAAACTCGCAACTCACAACTGTATGTTAACAAAGTGCAGCCCACGATAGTAGCTATAGCAACACGCCTTTTTACAAAGCCTAGGCTGCGTATCAACACTGGAAGATATTCACTGATTTTGACAACAAGCGTTCTCCAAAATCGCTGACTACACCTGTAATTACCTGAACCAAACCATTGTGGTATTTACTACTAAACATTGAAAATAGGCCGGTTCCCTTCAGTGAAACAATTCTCTATCTCAGAGTGTGTTGATGTTGGTTTTGATTATCTTGTTTTGGTCGTATCCCGGTTTCCAGTTGCTACGGAGACAAAGAGCTGAAAACCCACAAGCTGATGTGATGATCAAGCAAAGCAAGTTGTATAATGTAAGACTGTGATGATATGGATATTGTGCGGCGACTGTGGCTCAGGTGGTAGAGCGGGTCGGCCGATGATCAAAGGGTTGGAGGTTCGATCCCTGCCCTGCCACCTGTGTCATGGTTGTTGTGTCCTTGGGCAAGACACTTCACCCACCTTGCCTCGTGTGAATGTCGATAGTTAGCCTGCTGCTATCGGTGTGTGAATGTGTGTGTGAATGGTAACGTGGGAAAGGAAAACAGGTCTCCCTTGCAAAAGAGTCTTCGGTCTCAATGGGATTTACCTGTAGAAATAAAGGTTTAAAAAAAAAAAAAAAAAAAAAAATAGAGAGGTGGTTATCTACTGAACTCAAGTAACCTTTTCAGTGATTCTGGAGAAGGCTTGTTGTCAAAATCTGTGAATATTTCCTCATAATCTACTACCTATCCGTACTGTGTGTGCGCGCTGGAATACATCCGGTGTTGATACACAGCCTAGGCTCTGTAAACGTGCCCGTTCATAGCAAGAGAGGGGCCAAATCTTGATAATCCACATGGGCAAGATTAAACCTTTAAATTGTTCCTGGGTGAGCGTATACCTATGACAAAGGCATTAAGAAAAACTATTAAAAAAAAATAGTATTCTTTGCCCTGATGGTCTGGTTTGCTGTTACATGTCATTTATGATCATCAGAGGAAAAATTTGACTGTTTCAGAAATATTTTAAAATTTCCTCGTAGCACCTTGTTAAGATAGTTTGAAATGAATAATTATAAAATAATAATTCTCTGTCTATTTTTCAGTTCCCTGCCGTGGTCCAAAGGCTTCGTGAACGTCGGTGGAGAGTCGGAGAATTGCTTCACACACTGCTACGCTACTGTGAAGATGGTCACTCACACACACACACCCACAGCCACACACACACCCACACACACAGCCCTCCGCAGCCCAGGGACGAGGCCCCTCAGGCGGGCAGAGAAGCTCACCGTGTACCCCTCTTCCAGTGGCTCCTGGAGCATCCCTAGGTGTCTCTCTACTACACTCTATCCTTATCACAGGGCTTTGCAAACTTCACAATCTCACCCACAGAGGGCGCCATACAAATCAGCTGATCTCATTTACTCTAAAGAATTTCAGTGTGTTCAGTGCTGCATGCTACGGCCGAGAGTAATTTTGTTGCAATATTTAGTTTTTCTTTCCACATTCTGTTTAATATGACGGAGGATTATGGCTGTTTAATATGACGGAGTATTATGGCTGTTTAATATGACGGAGTATTATGGCTGTTTAATATGACGGAGTATTATGGCTGTTTAATATGACGGAGTATTATGGCTGTTTAATATGACGGAGTATTATGGCTGTTTAATATGACGGAGTATTATGGCTGTTTAATATGACGGAGTATTATGGCCAGGTTGAGGGAAAAATACTTAAAATTAAAAAAAAATTTAATTAGATATTTATTTATTTTTTTCAAGAAAAGATATAGCTTTTTTGGGGTGTTCGTATTGGTATATATATATATATATACCTGTATGTATATATATATATATATAGTCTTCAGCACATATTTGAAATGGGGGAAGAGAGGGGGAAGACACCTAGTAAACGGCCCGGGGTTTAATTTTTTCTCATAAAATAACAACTTAATTCCAGTAAATTTGATATTACAATTTACTTTTTCCTAAGCCTGGCCCTAACCCTCCGTCGTAGGTTTTTTCTGTTTCCGTTATTTATTATTATTATCGGGGGTTGAACCTGTATATCTCATGTGTTGCTTTAGTGAGCTGTCTCGTCTCATCCGCCCGCCCGCCTACACGCACACGCGCACACACGCACGCACACGCGCGCACACACACACACACCTTGAGAGAGGGAGAGAGACCCAGCCCTTGTGTTCCAGACAGACAGACAGACAGACAGACACACACACACACACACACACACACACACACACAGAGAGTTTGAGGGAAATCAGAGAATGTGTTTTTTGTTAGGGAATCCCCATTGCTGCTGCCATGATGTCACCACGCCTACACACACTCACCTCTTGCTCTGCGGTGGTGTTTCCACATGTTAGACACACACACACACACACACACACACACACACACACACACACACACACACACACACACACGGACATACACAAGCACACACACACACGGGACATACACACATACATCACACAGAGAGCGAGACACACATAGAGAACACACACTCTCTCACACACACACAGACACACACGCACACACACACACACACACACACACACACACACACACACACACACACACACACACACACAGCACACCACACCACACCCTTGTATTATTAATATGACCTTATATCACAGGGAATACAAGCTCCTCTGACCAACATTTGACACCAGTGTGTTCTCCCGTATAGTATTCCCTTTTAACCTTCATTGTATTGAACCGTTCTGCACATCCTCTGTTACACCCTGAGAGCTTTGAAAGACGCCCACCAAGAAAAGGACATTTTATTTATTATAATTGAGTGAGGTAATAGGGGCTTTAAACCAGTGATGTTCTTTAAAGCGGGAC
>CASHTC010000507.1:50000-57500 GCA_949357725.1 Hyperoplus immaculatus
CTATTACTATTGTGTGTATGTGAAAGCTGAAAATGCACTTGCAAAAAAAAAAAAAAACGGATATTGTAAAACACCTGTATTTTATTGCTACTGTTGTTCCCAAGTGTCACTTTGAAAATAAATGTCGCTCACCTCCACTAACCAACTGTACTTTCCCCCTTCCTTGCTTCCTTGTATAAATTGTAACCCTGCCAAATACAGATATATTTAATAAGTTATGTAAGTTATATAATAGCAGTGAGGTAGTGACTTGTTCTCCCCCTCGTGGCATTGCACACACGTTTTGTCAAAAGCGCAAAATTTTATTTTGTGTTTTAAAAATGCTATAGTGTGACAATAAAGGCTTTTTCATGTGCTATGTTTTGTTGTTAGTCTCACTTTCATGAAGAAATTGCCATGGTGTGTGTGTGTGTGTCTGTCTTTCTGTCTGTCTGTCTGTCTGTCTGTCTGTCTGCTATTATTGGGGCGGCAGTGGCGAAGTGGGTAGGGAGCGCGCCTCTGGTGTGCAGGGTCGGAGGTTCGATCCCCCATCTCCCTGCCACATGTCGAAGTGTCCCTGGGCAAGACACTGAACCCCGAATTGCTCCCGATAGTTAGCTTAGTTAGCTTAGCACCGTAGTGCTAAGCCTACCCTGCGTGGTAGCTGCTGCTATCGGTGTATGAATGTGTGTGTGACTGGGTGAATGTGTACAAAAAAAAAACAATGTAAAGCGCTTTGAGTCTGTGATAAACGGAGATATAGCGCTATACAAGTCCATTTACCATACTACCATTTACCATATTATTTGTTGCATGTCTATTTTATGAATAAATGCATACACAATATTATGAAAATGTAATATTATTGTTATATTATACACATTTTATTAAGTGTTATATATTATTGTCAATGTGTTGAATTACTATTTCCAAGAAATTACCAGTTTGTTCAATATTTGAAATTTTGTATCATCAATTTGGGTATTTGATGATTTGAGTAACATGACTTAAAGCTGCAGTGTGTAGAATTTTGGCTTTTATTTCGTAGCAGATTTTGTAGAAAGTAATTATAATATTCATAAGTACATTTAATTTAGTGCATAATAGCTGATTTTTTTTTTTAGAATTATTTATTTTTCCCTTAGAAAGGGTCTCATATATGTCCATATTTCTGCATATTTTCGACCAAGGCCTAATGCCGCCATCTTGAAAGTGTCATAGTTGGAATGTCATCAGGTGCATTGTTTAAAATTTAGAATTGTTCTTGTCCTTGAAGGCCACTGTAGCTTCTGTTATTATTCTAAAGGGTTGGGGTTACCCAGGGAGCGTTGCATTCTAGAACTTTGTAGAACTTTCTTGATGATGTCATATTACACACTGCACCTTTAAAAGGAGTGGAAGAAGTTCACTCTTATGTAATCCAAAGAGACATTGTTAGTATTATATCTAACTAAAATTTGAACTACCAAATACATACATCTTCATACATACATCTTCAACCGCTTATCCGAAATCGGGTCGCGGGGGCAGCAGCTTGAGCAGGGAACCCCAAACTTCTCTTTCCCGGGCCACATCAACCAGCTCTGACTGGGGGATCCCGAGGCGTTCCCAGGCCAGTGTGGAGATATAATCTCTCCACCTAGTCCTGGGTCTTCCCCGAGGCCTCCTTCCAGCTGGACGCTCCTGGAACACCTCCCTAGGGAGGCGCCCTGGGGGCATCCTTACCAGATGCCCGAACCACCTCAACTGGCTCCTTTCAACGCAAAGGAGTAGCGGCTCTGCCCCGAGTTCCTCACGAATGACTGAGCTTCTCACCCTATCTCTAAGGGAGACGCCAGCCACTCTCCTGAGAAAACCCATTTCGGCCGCTTGTACCCGCGATCTCGTTCTTTCGGTCATTACCCAGCCTTCATGACCATAGGTGAGGGTAGGAACAAAGATCGACCGGTAGATCGAAAGCTTTGCCTTACGACTCAGCTCTCTTTTCGTCACAACAGTGCGGTAAAGCGTATGCAAAACCGCCCCTGCTGCTCCGATTCTCCGGCCAATCTCACGTTCCATTGTTCCCTCACTCGAAAACAAGACCCCGAGGTACTTGAACTCCTTCACTTGGGGTAAGGACTCATTCCCTACCTGTAGCAGACAATCCATCGGTTTCCTGCTGAGCACCATGGCCTCAGATTTAGAGGTGCTGATCCTCATCCCAACCGCTTCACACTCGGCTGCAAACCGATCCAATGAGAGCTGAAGGTCACAGGCCGATGATGCCATCAGAACCACATCATCCGCAAACAGCAGAGATGAGATCTTCAGACCACCAAACTGCAACCCCTCCCCACCACGACTACACCTTGATATCCTGTCCATAAATATCACAAACAGGATTGGTGATAAAGCGCAGCCCTGGCGGAGGCCAACCCCCACCGGAAACGAGTCCGACTTACTACCGAGAACCCGTACACAGCTCTCGCTTTGAGCGTACAGAGATTGGATGGCCCTGAGAAGAGACACCCTCACCCCATACTCCCGCAGCACCCCCCACAGTATCTCCCGGGGAACCCGGTCATAAGCCTTCTCCAGATCTACAAAACACATGTAGACTGGATGAGCAAACTCCCAAGCTCCCTCTAGGATCCTTGCGAGAGTGAAGAGCTGGTCCGTTGTTCCACGGCCAGGACGGAATCCGCATTGTTCCTCTTCAATCTGAGGTTCGACTATCGGCCGAACCCTCCTTTCCAGCACCTTGGAGTAGACTTTGCCGGGGAGGCTGAGAAGTGTGATACCTCGGTAATTGGCACACACTCTCTGGTCCCCCTTTTTGAAAATAGGAACCACCACCCCGGTCTGCCACTCCTTCGGCACTGTACCCGACTTCCACGCAATGTTGAAGAGGCGTGTCATCCAAGACAGCCCCTCCACACCCATTGCTTTCAGCATTTCTGGACGGATCTCATCAACCCCCGGGGCTTTGCCACTGTGGAGTTGTTTGACTACCTCAGTGACTTCCACCAGGGAAATTGACGATGATCCCCCATCAGCCTCCAGCTCTGCCTCCAACATAGAGGGCGGGTTAATCGGATTCAGGAGTTCCTCAAAGTGCTCCTTCCACCGACCGACCACCTCCTCAGTTGAGGTCAACAGCGTCCCATCCTTACTGTACACAGCTTGGATGGTTCCCCGCTTCCCCCTCCTGAGGTGCCGGACGGTCTTCCAGAAACACTTTGGTGCCGACCGAAAGTCCTTCTCCATGGTTTCTCCGAACTTCTCCCACACCCGCTGCTTTGCCTCTGTCACGGCAGAGGCTGCAGCCCTTCGGGCCTGTCGGTACCTTGCAACTGCCTCAGGAGTCCCCCGTGATAACATATCCCGGAAGCACTCCTTCTTCAGTCGGACGGCTTCCCTGACCACCGAGGTCCACCACGGCGTTCGAGGGTTACCGCCCCTTGAGGCACCTAAGACCTTGAGACCACAGCTGCCTGCCGCGGCTTCAGCAATGGAAGTTTTGAACATCGACCACTCGGGTTCAATGCCCCCAACCTCCACAGGGATGCTAGAAAAGCTCTGCTGGAGGTGCGAATTAAAGATCTCTTGAACAGGGGCCTCCGCCAGACGTTCCCAGTTCACCCGCACTACCCGTTTGGGCTTACCAGGTCTGTCCAGAGTCTTCCCCCACCCTTTGACCCAACTCACAACCAGATGGTGATCAGTTGACAGCTCTGCCCCTCTCTTCACCCGAGTGTCCAAAACATGCGGCCTCAGATCAGATGATACGATCACGAAATCGATCATCGACCTTCGGCCTAGGGTGCTCTGGTACCATGTACACTTATGAGCATCCTTATGTTCGAACATGGTGTTCGTTATAGACAAACCATGACCAGCACAGAAGTCTAACAACAAACGACCGCTCGGGTTCAGATCGGGGAGGCCGTTCCTCCCAATCACGCCTCTCCAGGTGTCTCCATCATTGCCCACGTGCGCGTTAAAGTCTCCCAGCAGAACTATGGAGTCCCCTACCGGAGCCCCATGCAGGACTCCGTTCAGGGTCTCCAAGAAGGCCGGATACTCCGAACTGCTGTTCGGTGCATACGCACAGACAACAGTCAGAGTCTTCCCCCCCACAACCCGGAGGCGTAGGGAGGCGACCCTCTCGTCCACCGGGGTAAACTCTAACGTAGTAGCGCCCAGCCGGGGGCTCGTGAGTATCCCCACACCGGCCCGGCGCCTCACACCTTGGGCAACTCCAGAGAAAAATAGAGTCCAACCCCTGTCCAGAAGTACGGTTCCAGAACCAAGACTGTGCGTGGAGGTCAGCCCCACCAGATCTAATTGGTAGCGCTCCACCTCCCGCACCAGTTCCAGCTCCTTCCCCCACAGCGAGGTGACGTTCCACGTCCCCAAAGCCAGCCTCTGCCGCCCGGGTCTGGTCCGTCGTGGTCCCCGCCCTTCACTGCCACCCATAAGGCAGCGCACCCGACCCCAGCGGTTCCTCTGACGAGTGGTGGGCCCATCAGTTGTAGAGGGAGTTTGTGCCACGTAGCTTCTTCGGGCTGTGCCCGGCCGGGCCCCGTGGCAGACCCGGCCACCAGACGCTCGCAGGCGGGCCCCCTTTCTGGGCCTGGCTCCAGACGGGGGCCCCGGGCTTCCTCCGGGCAGGGTCACACTTCCTCTTGCTTGATCTTCCATGGGGTCTTTGTGAACCATTCTTAGTCGGGCCCCTCACTTGAGACCACTTTGCCATGGGAGACCCTACCAGGAGCACTAGGCTCCGGACAACACAGCTCTCAGGTTCACAGGGGCACACAAACCTCTCCACCACGGTAAGGTGATGGTTCCCGGAGAGGACTACCAAATATTAAAAAATAAATTTTCTTTTACGTGTATGTGAAACCTCCTATGAAGAACTTTTAAATATTTCTGAAACAGTCTCATCGTTCCTCTGATGATCATAAATCACATGTAACAGCAAACGAGACCATCAGTGCAATGAATGCTATTTTTTATATAGTTTTTCTTAATGCCTTTGTCATGGGGTATATACGCTCACCCAGGAACAACAGCTGGCGTGGTAAAAAAACACTACCGCTTTTGTCCAAAGGGCGGCGCTAGAATGAACAAAACCTGACAGTTCCTCGGAGCACCTTTAACCACAGTATTGGTGCTCCTATGTTACACTGCACTTATGTAGTTTTTCTTAATGCCTCAAAATCCAACTGAATTCAAAGGATAAACTGTTAGTGAATGAGAGGATAGGCAGGAAGGTTATAGCCTGGTGCTTCCAGACCATCGTACTTCATTTCATTTGTACAGAAGGTCTGGAAGTGCTGTAATTGGCAAACGTCCACTCACTTGAAGGCGGGTGTCTGTTGAAGTTTAAAACTATTGGATCTGCCCAGTGCCACTCTGGATCTGCCAACCAATCGCATAACGTTTTGGTCGCAGCATTCAACTGAAATTGGAGCGCGACTTCGACGTCATCGTTCTCAGCCACTCGCTCTGTTCGCTGATTGGACGGCCGGAAATGTTCCTGAGCTCAAACACGTGAATTCACCGCAGCCCCAGACTGACTACTGAAGGGAACATGACATTTGGGGCGGAAGTTGGTAGGTGGGCGGAGCCAGGCTAGGAAGGTTAGTCAGTGTTGTAATGAAAGCTCTCTCTCTCTCGCTCTCTCTCTCTCTCTCTCTCTCTCTCTCTCTCTCTCTCTCTCTCTCTCTCTCTCTCTCTCTTTTCTTTTCTGCTTTGTAAAGTAAAAAGATGATGTAGGACAATGATGCTGATTTAAGGGTTGGTTGCCTAGTGATAACAGCTCTCTCTGAACCTCCCTGACTCTTTCAAAACGTATTAAAAAGCCTGAGACAGCTGCACCTTAGTTACTGTAAGGAAACACACACTCATACACACACACACACACACACACACACTCATACACACACACACTGCACATACTGTCAACCTGTGTTTTAACCCATTGATGACTATGGCAATCTAGGATGCATGTCCTTAATGCCTGAGGGTTTTCTGAAAAAATAGTAGGAATTGTCAAGTCTAGCAAAACCTTAATATCTAAGCCTGTGTAGCACATAGAAACATGAAATAAAATACATTTAAAAGTTAAGGTTCACAGGTTTTATTTAAACATGCTCCCTTAGCGCTTACAAACCAACAAATATTTCTAAAAATCGTCAAAATGAGATGAATTAGAAAATTATTAAATATTGTTAATAAATAGATGCAATGTGTTGTGTGATTTTCGTCAGTAGTCTATAGTAGACCTTGATTCTGCGCACCAAACGCCACTAACTGTTCTGTCGCCGACATAGCTGCCGTATTTTTTTAATTATTTTGTTTTATTTTTTATTTTTTTGATTGACATGATTTTTGGCAAACCACACAACCTTTGGGTGGTCACGTGGTCTTAAAAAAATCAACAAAACCCACCTCATGTGTATTTGAACCAATGACAGTGCATTCTATGCTGGGAATGCCATGAAAATTAGATAAAGTAATAATGCTGCGCGACGCAGCATCAGGCAGGAGAGCCAATGTGGCATCGCGCAGCAGCCGTCATCAATGGGTTAAGAGCCAAATGAAACAGTGGACACACACACACACACAGACACACACACACACACAGTGGGGATGTGTTTCTATCAAAGACCGTCTCAATAACAGTCTTTTGGTCGTGCCTGGATACAGCTGCACAGAACAACCTTTGTTTCCGTGCGATTAGACCCAACCACACACTAATTATTAGGTAATTTTCACTACAATGGCGGGTACCTGTCAGCTGTGTGTGTGTGAGTGTTTCTGGGAGAGAGAGAGTGTGTGTGTTTGTGTTTCTGGGAGAGAGAGTGTGTGTGTGTGTGTGTTTCTGGGAGAGAGAGTGTGTGTGTGTTTCTGGGAGAGAGAGTGTGTGTGTGTGTGTGTGTGTGTGGGATAGAGAGATTGTGTGTGTGTGTGTAGTTTTACAACAATTTTTGTGAGAACCAATTTGAGTTTTTGACGTAATGAGTGAGGACATTTTGTAGGGTGTGTGTGTGTGTGTGTGTGTGCGTGTGTGCGTGTGTGTGTGTCTCGGCGTAGTGGATGAATGGAGGTGTCTGTGAGAGAGAGAAGAAAGCAAAGGTGTGTGAACCTAATTGCAGACTGAGCAGTGATACAGGAGGAGAGGAATGTGGCTCACGAAGCAAATCTCTGAGAAACGTGCTGACAGACAGAGTAACAGACTCAGCACACACACACACACACACACACACACACACACACACACACACACACACACACACACACACACACACAGGCAGGTGTAGCATCAAAATCTGCCCGCCCCATACTTAGCCTACTGTAAGTAGTTTCTGAGGGCCCCATTTTCCCTTGATCAAGCTGAATTGTTTTGTTAGAAATAAATCCTTTAACCAATTTAAACAAACTATCTTAAATCTGCCAAACTCTACCTGTAACTGTTTTAATTAGGCTCTATTGTACTTTCACCCATTTCATTTTAATTGCTGCCACTCT
>CASHTC010000507.1:70000-72500 GCA_949357725.1 Hyperoplus immaculatus
TGTGCGAGACTATGATAGTGCATGTGCGAGAGTATGATAGTGTATGTGCGAGACTATGATAGTGCATGTGCGAGACTATGATAGTGCATGTGCGAGAGTATGATAGTGCATGTGCGAGACTATGATAGTGCATGTGCGAGAGTATGATAGTGTATGTGCGAGACTATGATAGTGCATGTGCGAGACTATGATAGTGCATGTGCGAGACTATGATAGTGCATGTGCGAGAGTATGATAGTGTATGTGCGAGACTATGATAGTGCATGTGCGAGACTATGATAGTGCATGTGCGAGAGTATGATAGTGCATGTGCGAGACTATGATAGTGCATGTGCGAGAGTATGATAGTGTATGTGCGAGACTATGATAGTGCATGTGCGAGAGTATGATAGTGTATGTGCGAGGTTATGAGGGTTTGATAGTGCATGTGCAAGACTATGATAGTGAATGTAAGAGAGTATGATAGTGAATGTAAGAGAGTATGATAGTGAATGTAAGACCAAGTATGAAATATGTCCTAAACGGCCTCTCATACACAGACGCACACACACACACAAACACACACAGACGCACGCACGCACACACACACACACACACACACACACACAGACGCACACACACACACACACACACAAACACACACAGACGCACACACACACACAAACACACACACACACACACAAACACACACACACACACAAACACACACACAAACACACACAGACGCACGCACACACACAGACGCACACACACACACACACAAACACACACAGACGCACGCACGCACACACACACACACAGACGCACACACACTCAGCCCCTTTCCCACGTGCCAGAGGAAATCCAAAGATCAGCAGTAGAACAATAAGAATCACATAATAACTTCACTGCAACTCTATGAGAGGCCGTTTAGGACATATTTCATACTTGGTCTTACATTCACTATCATACTCTCTTACATTCACTATCATACTCTCTTACATTCACTATCATAGTCTTGCACATGCACTATCAAACCCTCATAACCTCGCACATACACTATCATAGTCTCGCACATGCACTATCATAGTCTCGCACATGCACTATCATAGTCTCGCACATGCACTATCATAGTCTCGCACATACACTATCATAGTCTCGCACATGCACTATCATAGTCTCGCACATACACTATCATACTCTCGCACATGCACTATCATAGTCTCGCACATGCACTATCATAGTCTCGCACATGCACTATCATAGTCTCGCACATACACTATCATACTCTCGCACATGCACTATCATAGTCTCGCACATGCACTATCATAGTCTCGCACATACACTATCATACTCTCGCACATGCACTATCATAGTCTCGCACATGCACTATCATAGTCTCGCACATACACTATCATAGTCTCGCACATGCACTATCATAGTCTCTCACATGCAGTGAATGGCAGACCAAGCTAAATTTGGCATCCGATTCACAGCCTCCAATTCGGCAGTTAAGGGGAAACTTAAGGGAAATTTAACGTCCAGTTCAAATCCACAGATCATCTGTTTTTGAACCTTTTAATCCTTGTATAGACATTTTTTTCTTGGACTAGATGATATCATAGAGTATAAGTACTATTATTAAAAACACAGTTGTAGGTTATTTTAACCTTTATTCCGTATGTGAAAATGCAACAAAGGGAGATTTCAATGCATTGTTTGCCTCTAGACCACATTAGACCTGGTCCTGATAGAGCACCAGTACACCTAAACTCTTCAAACATAGACTAGATCTTCCTAAGTATACACTTTATATGGTATGTATTTGACCTGTGAGAGACAGAATATTTTTTTTAAATCCCCAAAATCGCATATAAAAAAGAAGAAGAAGAAGAAAAGAGGCGTTAAGAAAATACTTATCTCAACTTGTTACTTGTATGAAAGACACCTGTCTCAACTTGTTACTTGTATAAAAGACACCTTTCCTGAATCAATCTATCAGACTACAACCTCTCCATCATGGACAAGACCAAAGAGCTCTCAAAGGACATCAGGGACAAGATTGTAGACCTTCCCAATGCCAGAATGGACCATTGGCAAGAATCTGTGTGAAAAGGAGACAACTGTTGGTGTGATTATTGGTAAATAGAAGAAAAACAAAATGACTGTCAACCTCCCTTGGTCTGGGGTTCCACACAATATCTCCCCTTGTGGGGTCTCAATGATCATGAGAAAGGTGAGGGATCAAGCCAGAACTAACAGGAGGAGCTTGCTAATGATCTGAAGGCATCTGGGACCACAGTCACCAAGAGAACCATATCTAACACAGTATGCAGTAATGGAAGATTTGGTGAGGATCTGCAAAGAGGAGAGGTCCAAAATTCCTCCTGAGATGCATGCAAACCTTGTAATCAACTACAAGAATCAACTGACCTTTTTGCTTGCCAAAAAAGGTTACTCCACCAAGTAATAAGTAAAGTTTTGATAGGGCATCAAATACTTATTTCCCTCGATGAAATGC
>CASHTC010000507.1:77500-80000 GCA_949357725.1 Hyperoplus immaculatus
GAGAGAGAGAGAGAGAGAGAGAGAGGGAGAGAGAGAACTCTTTGCTCATCATTCCTTGAGTCTTCGAAAGCAAAAAAAAAAACTCCATTCTATCAGATGAAAGAAAACCAA
The DNA here is from genome assembly GCA_949357725.1 of Hyperoplus immaculatus. NCBI lineage: Eukaryota > Metazoa > Chordata > Actinopteri > Uranoscopiformes > Ammodytidae > Hyperoplus > Hyperoplus immaculatus. The sequence continues at coordinate 77,612 of CASHTC010000507.1, forward strand.
TAGAAAACTGTGGATAAATCTGGGCTTGTTATATTATACCTTCTGTGTCTGATGTATTTCACAGGCAGGACGAATCTTTTCCGGGGGAATAGTATCAAATTGTTAATTAAAGGGGGCGCTAGAATGAACACAAACTGAAAGAGACCACTCCAGATGTTCAGTGTCTCTCGTTTTACTGTATGCCTATACATTTGAAAAAAAATTTCAGTGTATCTCAGGATGGCCTATTTTGGTGTGTCTTCTATTCTTGCCTGTCAGTCTGTAGTGGACCATGTTTCAATTGAAACGGGTTAAACTAAGGTTGTGTTCAGAATCGCATACTTTCTACTATATAGTATGTAGAAAAAAGATTTAGGATGTCCCGATTCTTGTGGCCAGATTTAGGATGGTTAGAAGTACCCGGATGTCCTACTTCATGCGGCCAAGATTGTTAGTGTTGAAAAGTGCATCCTATTTGGGCGATTCTGACCCACAATCCAGTGCGCACGTGACGTGACGTCACATCGACGAAGCCTCCATATGAAAACAAACGGGGATGCGACGGATATAAAAGCAAGAGGCAAGATCAAGGCGCAATGTTATGATGAAATAAGAGAGTAAAAGTATGTCCCAATAGTATGCCTACTGCATCCTAACTAGTTACTTTTTATCGTCGGATGTAGTATGTAGAATAGAAAAAAGAAAGAGTATGAGATTCGGAACGCAACCATAGTTAAGGCCGCCAGTGAGAGCTGCTACACAAGGCCTTGGATCGCTGCCACCAAAATATTTATGCCATGCAGGAAACAGCTAAACCATTTCCTCATATTTGGGCTTGTAGGATTCGTGCACTTTCTGCCTTTTCTGGTCTGAGAACGGGCTGAAGCCAGTGGAATCTACATGGTCGTGTGTGTGTGTGTGTGTGTGTGTGTGTGTGTGTGTGTGTGTGTGTGTGTGTGTGTGTGTGTGTGTGTGTGTGTGTGTGTGTGTATGTGTGTGTGTGTATGTGTTCCATGGTTTGTCTTTCTGGAGCTGAAATAGATCGTTGGGCTCAAACCAAAGTGACCGGAGCCTTTCTCACTGTGACTCTGCTGTCTGGGTGTGAGAAACGCTGAACTCTCAACTTTACACTTTGACCCAGATACAGATACAGATGTTTGTGTGTTTGTGTGTGTGTGTGTGTTTGTCTGTGTGTGTGTGTGTGTGTGTGTGTGTGTGTGTGTGTGTGTGTGTGTGTGTGTGTGTGTGTGTATCTGTGAACGCTGAACTTTCAACTTTGACCCAGATATAAAAAAAATATTTCGTACTTTTGTCTGTTAATCTGTATTTTTTAAATAAAAAAAATTGATCACAAAAAATAACTTCGACCCAGATATCTCAGAAAATGTTGCATTCTTATGTATTTTAAAATATGAAAGTACATTCGTTAAAGGGACACTGTGTAACATTTACACACTGCACCTTTAAAGGGACCTTAATAGGCGATCAAATCGTCTTTGGAAAAAAAACTATTCTTAAATGACCTTTACAGGAAGCTAAATCTGGTATTAAGCATCTCTTGTCATTATCTTGAAGTTGAGTTGAATGCACAGTAGTTTGTGCACCGTCCCTGATACAAATACATACAGAAATGTGTTTAAATATGTTAATCTTATTTTTTTATGTCATTTAAAACATGTCCAAGGATTGCTTGGGGTGTGGGGCGGGTGTGGGTTAAGAAATGTTTGATGTTTATTTGTGTATTGAGTGAGTGCTGGCTGTCTGTTTCTGTGGGTTTTGTCCTTTCGTTTACTGTGATTGTCTCTTTGTTTTGAAAAATTTGTATTGAAAAAATTTGTATAAATAAAATATACAAAAAAAAAAAAAAGAAATGTTTGATGTTTGTTTGAAAATTGTTTTAGAAATTCAATAAAACATCTTTATTGGGGGGAAAACATTTATTTAAAATACTCCTTTGCGGCCTCTGGTTTGAGCATCATTTCTTGTTTTTTGTTTTTTTTTAAGATATTTTTTTTGGCATTTTTATGCTTTTTTATTGATAGTGTAGAGGCAGAGTTGAAATGGGGCAGAGAGGGGAGCGACATGCAGAGAACGACCGCGGGCCGGAATCGAACCCGGGTCTGCTGCTGGCCGAGGCCCATGGGGGGTGGGGGTGGGGGGAGGCGCCCTACCAACTGAGCTAAGGGCGCCCCCATTCCTTGGTATTTTTTACACAGCCACTGATACAACATAAATAGGACTGTGTAAGGTCTCTGGGTTTAGTGTAGGGGTGAGTGTAAGGTCATGGTTAGCGTGGAATGATTCTCTAAACCAGAGATAATCAGATTCTTATAACAATGCAACACATGGCCCGTGGGTACAGTAAACACCCTGTATCAAGTTCTGTGTTTGCATTCAGTTAAACGGTCTC
>CASHTC010000507.1:85000-88752 GCA_949357725.1 Hyperoplus immaculatus
CTCACTGTGACGCTGTGTTTTCATATTTGGAGGCATTAGTGACTCCACTTGATGTAATAGTGGAAATCTACATTTGTTGTCATCTGTTTACAGGATCTGATCTGTGAAATTGGAAATAACTAAATGCATGTGTACAGACAGACAGACAGACAGACAGACAGACAGACACACACACACACACACACACACACACACACACACACACACACACACACACACACACACACACACACACACAGAGTCGCTGCTTCCTGCGTCATGGACTTTTAAAAGGTGTGGTCAGCAATTCTTGAGAACGCTTGTTGTCAAAATCACTTTTTTCAAAATCAGATAATAGATATCTCCTCACAATCCGCTACCGGTACTAAAAGTGTCCTAACGTTCCCATGTCTCTCTTCTGAATGAGCTTGAAGTCTGGCAAAAACATTTTTTATTTTATTGCTCATTCCCAGCTCAAGGATCAATCTAGGAGGTGATAAAAGCATGATACCAAGATAAGGACGATTCAGTACGTATATATCGCTCTTAAAGGTGGAGTCAGTGATGCTGGAGAACGCTTGTTGTCAAAGTATTTTTTTTTCAAAATCAGTGAATATCTCCACATGATCTGCCACCTGTCTGTACTGTGTGTGTGCTGGAAAACACTCTGGTGTCAGTACACAGCCTAGGCTCTGTAAACAGGCCTGTTGATAGATATGGTGGCCCCTTTGTTTACATATCATTTGTTTGTCTATTAAGACAGGTATGCCTAGTGCATCATGAGGAGATATTCACTGATTTTGACAAAAAATTATGAATGGGGCCGCCCTTAGCTCAGTTAGTAGGGCGTCCCCCCCCCCCATGGGCCTCGGCCAGCAGCGGACCCGGGTTTGATTCCAGCCCGCGGTCGTTCTCTGCATGTCACTCCCCTCTCTGCCCCATTTCAACTCTGTCTCTACACTATCAATAAAGCATCAAAAAAAAATCTTAAAAAAAAAGCATTCTCCGGAATCACTGACTACACCTTTAAATGCAGCTTACTCTAAGAATGTTTGTCCACTATACAGGACTGTGGGAACTTTAAACTTGTATTCCAGATATTACATTTTTTGCAATGAATATATCTCATCATTTTGAATGACTGGGTAGCAGTATTGTAATCTCCAGATTATGCAATACGCTTTTTGGTAATTTAATTATTTTTAATTAAGTAAAGGGGCATTGTTACCCTTTATAAGACTTGTCAGGGAGGTAGAATGTGGTATAAAAAAGCCACATTTATTAGCATATTATTATTAGCAGCTGAATATTATGACAACACACTTAAAAGTAAATTTTCTTTTTTTTCTTTTTTCTTAGCAGAAATACAGTTCCACACTTGAGACAATGTAGACCGATTGTCCACTGTTGACAAGGTAGGAATGTATGTGTGTGCTTGTGTGTGTGCGTGTGTGTGTGTGTGTGTGTGCGCGCGTGTCTGTCAGTGTGTGGGTGGGTGTGTCTGTGTGCTTGCAGCGCTTGCTCCCGTGTGCTCGTGTGTGTCTACCTCTGTGTGTGCGTGTGTGTGTGTGTGTGTGTGTGTGTGTGTGTGTGTGTGCGCGCGTGTGTGTGTGGTAGCCTCCTAGAAGGGGTGGATCAGGTCACGTGTTACTGTAATATGTGTCGGTGAGGAGTCTCCATTTATAAAGGTAGCTCGCTTTACCTGTCGGGAACAACATTGGCCTCAGGTCTCTCTCTCTCTCTCCCGCTCTCTCTTGGGTTGCCAGTTCCTTCTACGTTGCTAGAATCTTTTCAAGTATATTCTCTTTGGGTTGCCAGTTCTTGCTACTTTGCTACAATATTTTCCGTAAAGCTTTCGCTGAGCCTTGGAAGTGTGGGAATCGGGACAATTTAATTGGCTACTGAGAAAAGGAACTCTCTCTGCTCTCTCTCGCTCTCTCTCTCTCTGGCTCTCTGTCTCTCTCTGTCTCTCTCTCTGTGTGTCTCTCTCTCTCTCTCTCTCTCTCTCTCTCTCGCTCTCTCTCTCAGCCCACCCACTAACGCACTAGCGCTGATTATAGTACACTGTTGCAGTCTTTCTAGTTTCCTTCCTTGCATTCAAGTCTCGTTCGCTTGCTGGCCACTTTTTCGGCTGAACGGCTCTCTCACACACACACACACACACGGCCAGCCACACACACACACACATTTTCACACACAGACAGACAGCCACAGCCACACACACACACACACGGACACAAACGCCAAGCGCACAGGACCATGGCAGCTACACACAGCGACTATCGAGGCTATTTAAGCCGGAACAGTGTTGACATGGAGGCGGCAGGACAACACCGCTTTCACCCGGTGCAAAGTTCTGAACCAACTTATCGACCGCTGTTATTCGGAACTCTGGCTGTAATGGGATTGCTGCAAGTTGCTTCAAGCGTGGCGATACTATTGCACTTAACAGGCTACTTGCAAGAGGTAAGTTTCGACGTGTATATATATAAGGATAGTTTGTGTCTTTTTGAATGGGAAACTCTGCTTTATGAGTTGTATGCTTCTTGGCCAAAACTCTTGAAAAAGAGATTTTTTTTTTTTAATCTCAATGAGAATATTCCTGGTAGAATAAAGATTAATAAATGATAGTAGTTTGAACTTGTGAATTTGAAAATTTCTCATATGAAAACATTATTATTTTTTTTTATAATTTTTTTTTGTGTCTCGGACAATTTTCATGTCCAGTGACCCATGGAGACTGCTCATGCCAATGTTCACGCTTGTATCACAAATTGACAGATTGTAGAATTTATCTTCTCCACTATAGGCATTAATAGGCGTTTGATTCAAGCCTTTTCAGTGACTTGAGTGTTGTTGAATGTAGGCTACTATAGGCTGCAATGTTATATGTTTAGAAAGTAGGCAAACCACTAGGCTAGTATGAAATGGCATGGAGAGATTTGGTATAGTTTTGATTCTAAAACAGTAATGATTGCAAACATGTCCTCACTGCATTTGTATTAAAGCTGTTATGACAAGTTTTGCATACCTGCCGAAAATTGCAGAAGGCACCTTTTTAAAAATACTCCTTTGCCGGTTTGCCTAATGCTACTGTAACGATATTTTTTTGGAGATGTATGAATAATTTTGTCTTAGTCATTTAATCTCCCTTGTGTAGCCTACATCTCATACGTTCCATATTGGTGTAATGTGTGAATTTGACACCCAACATTAATTTCAAACCCCAATTAAAACCAATGTATTTATTTAAAAAGATGACAGTATAGTTTTTCTTAACTTACTGTTGCCTTACAACTCACTGCAATGTTTGCTAGTTGCCCCTACCTACAGCTAAGGTGCATGTAGGCTTCTTTTCGGAAGGCATGCAAAACTTGGCGTAACACCCGTCAAGCGTGTAGTGTAGGCTATACAAGTTCACCCACTGCGGGCTTTGGTTGTGCCGTGTAAATATTTATCTAAGTGTGTGTTTGTGTGTGTGTTTGTGTGTGTGTGTGTGTTAACAGTTTCCTCCTACAACCGAGTTCAGATGGTTCGAAGCAATGTTTGCGCAATGTTGTTTTTATAATGTTGTAAAATGCTGCGATTGTCAGATTGGCCAATCAACTCGTGTGTATAAAGTTTGGCGGTGTTTAGTTCTTAGAAGTCGAGTAGGTGTAGTTCTACTGAAGTGAAGTGGAAAAGAGAGAGAGAAAGAGAGGGAGAGATAGATAGAGAGGCAGAAAGAGAGAGAGAGGCAGGTATAGAGAGAGATAGAGAGAGAGAGAGAGAGG
>CASHTC010000508.1:0-64000 GCA_949357725.1 Hyperoplus immaculatus
ATTTTCAACTTTGTTCAAATGTGCTGTAACTTTTGTTCTAAATGGCTTTCAAGAGTCTTTCATGGCTTGCCAAGCAGAACTCAGCATGCTACAGTAGTTATATATAGTATTTGCATTGAAATATTAAGCAAATTTTATCATCAGCTTTCAGTGAAGTTTTATTGCTTCTTTCTGCAGCTCTCACTAAAATAAGGCTAATCTTCAACTTTGTTCAAATGTGCTGTAACTTTTGTTCTAAATGGCTTTCAAGAGTCTTTCATGGCTTGCCAAGCAGAACTCAGCATGCTACAGTAGTTATATATAGTATTTGCATTGAAATATTAAGCAAATTTTATCATCAGCTTTCAGTGAAGTTTTATTGCTTCTTTCTGCAGCTCTCACTAAAATAAGGCTAATCTTCAACTTTGTTCAAATGTGCTGTAACTTTTGTTCTAAATGGCTTTCAAGAGTCTTTCATGGCTTGCCAAGCAGAACTCAGCATGCTACAGTAGTTATATATAGTATTTGCATTGAAATATTAAGCAAATTTTATCATCAGCTTTCAGTGAAGTTTTATTGCTTCTTTCTGCAGCTCTCACTAAAATAAGGCTAATTTTCAACTTTGTTCAAATGTGCTGTAACTTTTGTTCTAAATGGCTTTCAAGAGTCTTTCATGGCTTGCCAAGCAGAACTCAGCATGCTACAGTAGTTATATATAGTATTTGCATTGAAATATTAAGCAAATTTTATCATCAGCTTTCAGTGAAGTTTTATTGCTTCTTTCTGCAGCTCTCACTAAAATAAGGCTAATTTTCAACTTTGTTCAAATGTGCTGTAACTTTTGTTCTAAATGGCTTTCAAGAGTCTTTCATGGCTTGCCAAGCAGAACTCAGCATGCTACAGTAGTTATATATAGTATTTGCATTGAAATATTAAGCAAATTTTATCATCAGCTTTCAGTGAAGTTTTATTGCTTCTTTCTGCAGCTCTCACTAAAATAAGGCTAATTTTCAACTTTGTTCAAATGTGCTGTAACTTTTGTTCTAAATGGCTTTCAAGAGTCTTTTATGGCTTGCCAAGCAGAACTCAGCATGCTACAGTAGTTATATATAGTATTTGCATTGAAATATTAAGCAAATTTTATCGTCAGCTTTCAGTGAAGTTTTATTGCTTCTTTCTGCAGCTCTCACTAAAATAAGGCTAATTTTTAACTTTGTTTAAATGTGCTGTAACTTTTGTTCTAAATGGCTTTCAAGAGTCTTTCATGGCTTGCCAAGCAGAACTCAGCATGCTACAGTAGTTATATATAGTATTTGCATTGAAATATTAAGCAAATTTTATCATCAGCTTTCAGTGAAGTTTTATTGCTTCTTTCTACAGCTCTCACTAAAATAAGGCTAATTTTCAACTTTGTTCAAATGTGCTGTAACTTTTGTTCTAAATGGCTTTCAAGAGTCTTTTATGGCTTGCCAAGCAGAACTCAGCATGCTACAGTAGTTATATATAGTATTTGCATTGATATATTAAGCAAATTTTATCATCAGCTTTCAGTGAAGTTTTATTGCCTCTTTCTGCAGCTCTCACTGAAATAAGGCTAATTTTCAACTTTGTTCAAATGTGCTGTAACTTTTGTTCTAAATGGCTTTCAAGAGTCTTTTATGGCTTGCCAAGCAGAACTCAGCATGCTACAGTAGTTATATATAGTATTTGCATTGAAATATTAAGCAAATTTTATCATCAGCTTTCAGTGAAGTTTTATTGCTTCTTTCTGCAGCTCTCACTGAAATAAGGCTAATTTTCAACTTTGTTCAAATGTGCTGTAACTTTTGTTCTAAATGGCTTTCAAGAGTCTTTTATGGCTTGCCAAGCAGAACTCAGCATGCTACAGTAGTTATATATAGTATTTGCATTGAAATTTTAAGCAAATTTTATCATCAGCTTTCAGTGAAGTTTTATTGCTTCTTTCTGCAGCTCTCACTAAAATAAGGCTAATTTTCAACTTTGTTCAAATGTGCTGTAACTTTTGTTCTAAATGGCTTTCAAGAGTCTTTCATGGCTTGCCAAGCAGAACTCAGCATGCTACAGTAGTTATATATAGTATTTGCATTGAAATTTTAAGCAAATTTTATCATCAGCTTTCAGTGAAGTTTTATTGCTTCTTTCTGCAGCTCTCACTAAAATAAGGCTAATTTTCAACTTTGTTCAAATGTGCTCTAACTTTTGTTCTAAATGGCTTTCAAGAGTCGTTTATGGCTTGCCAAGCAGAACTCAGCATGCTACAGTAGTTATATATAGTATTTGCATTGAAATTTTAAGCAAATTTTATCATCAGCTTTCAGTGAAGTTTTATTGCTTCTTTCTGCAGCTCTCACTAAAATAAGGCTAATTTTCAACTTTGTTCAAATGTGCTGTAACTTTTGTTCTAAATGGCTTTCAAGAGTCTTTTATGGCTTGCCAAGCAGAACTCAGCATGCTACAGTAGTTATATATAGTATTTGCATTGAAATATTAAGCAAATTTTATCATCAGCTTTCAGTGAAGTTTTATTGCCTCTTTCTGCAGCTCTCACTGAAATAAGGCTAATTTTCAACTTTGTTCAAATGTGCTGTAACTTTTGTTCTAAATGGCTTTCAAGAGTCTTTTATGGCTTGCCAAGCAGAACTCAGCATGCTACAGTAGTTATATATAGTATTTGCATTGAAATTTTAAGCAAATTTTATCATCAGCTTTCAGTGAAGTTTTATTGCTTCTTTCTGCAGCTCTCACTAAAATAAGGCTAATTTTCAACTTTGTTCAAATGTGCTGTAACTTTTGTTCTAAATGGCTTTCAAGAGTCTTTCATGGCTTGCCAAGCAGAACTCAGCATGCTACAGTAGTTATATATAGTATTTGCATTGAAATATTAAGCAAATTTTATCATCAGCTTTCAGTGAAGTTTTATTGCTTCTTTCTGCAGCTCTCACTAAAATAAGGCTAATCTTCAACTTTGTTCAAATGTGCTGTAACTTTTGTTCTAAATGGCTTTCAAGAGTGATTCATGGCTTGCCAAGCAGAACTCAGCATGCTACAGTAGTTATATATAGTATTTGCATTGAAATATTAAGCAAATTTTATCATCAGCTTTCAGTGAAGTTTTATTGCTTCTTTCTGCAGCTCTCACTAAAATAAGGCTAATCTTCAACTTTGTTCAAATGTGCTGTAACTTTTGTTCTAAATGGCTTTCAAGAGTGATTCATGGCTTGCCAAGCAGAACTCAGCATGCTACAGTAGTTATATATAGTATTTGCATTGAAATATTAAGCAAATTTTATCATCAGCTTTCAGTGAAGTTTTATTGCTTCTTTCTGCAGCTCTCACTAAAATAAGGCTAATCTTCAACTTTGTTCAAATGTGCTGTAACTTTTGTTCTAAATGGCTTTCAAGAGTCTTTCATGGCTTGCCAAGCAGAACTCAGCATGCTACAGTAGTTATATATAGTATTTGCATTGAAATATTAAGCAAATTTTATCATCAGCTTTCAGTGAAGTTTTATTGCTTCTTTCTGCAGCTCTCACTAAAATAAGGCTAATTTTCAACTTTGTTCAAATGTGCTGTAACTTTTGTTCTAAATGGCTTTCAAGAGTCTTTCATGGCTTGCCAAGCAGAACTCAGCATGCTACAGTAGTTATATATAGTATTTGCATTGAAATATTAAGCAAATTTTATCATCAGCTTTCAGTGAAGTTTTATTGCTTCTTTCTGCAGCTCTCACTAAAATAAGGCTAATTTTCAACTTTGTTCAAATGTGCTGTAACTTTTGTTCTAAATGGCTTTCAAGAGTCTTTTATGGCTTGCCAAGCAGAACTCAGCATGCTACAGTAGTTATATATAGTATTTGCATTGAAATATTAAGCAAATTTTATCGTCAGCTTTCAGTGAAGTTTTATTGCTTCTTTCTGCAGCTCTCACTAAAATAAGGCTAATTTTTAACTTTGTTTAAATGTGCTGTAACTTTTGTTCTAAATGGCTTTCAAGAGTCTTTCATGGCTTGCCAAGCAGAACTCAGCATGCTACAGTAGTTATATATAGTATTTGCATTGAAATATTAAGCAAATTTTATCATCAGCTTTCAGTGAAGTTTTATTGCTTCTTTCTGCAGCTCTCACTAAAATAAGGCTAATTTTCAACTTTGTTCAAATGTGCTGTAACTTTTGTTCTAAATGGCTTTCAAGAGTCTTTTATGGCTTGCCAAGCAGAACTCAGCATGCTACAGTAGTTATATATAGTATTTGCATTGAAATATTAAGCAAATTTTATCATCAGCTTTCAGTGAAGTTTTATTGCCTCTTTCTGCAGCTCTCACTGAAATAAGGCTAATTTTCAACTTTGTTCAAATGTGCTGTAACTTTTGTTCTAAATGGCTTTCAAGAGTCTTTCATGGCTTGCCAAGCAGAACTCAGCATGCTACAGTAGTTATATATAGTATTTGCATTGAAATATTAAGCAAATTTTATCATCAGCTTTCAGTGAAGTTTTATTGCTTCTTTCTGCAGCTCTCACTAAAATAAGGCTAATTTTCAACTTTGTTCAAATGTGCTGTAACTTTTGTTCTAAATGGCTTTCAAGAGTCTTTCATGGCTTGCCAAGCAGAACTCAGCATGCTACAGTAGTTATATATAGTATTTGCATTGAAATATTAAGCAAATTTTATCATCAGCTTTCAGTGAAGTTTTATTGCTTCTTTCTGCAGCTCTCACTAAAATAAGGCTAATTTTCAACTTTGTTCAAATGTGCTGTAACTTTTGTTCTAAATGGCTTTCAAGAGTCTTTTATGGCTTGCCAAGCAGAACTCAGCATGCTACAGTAGTTATATATAGTATTTGCATTGAAATATTAAGCAAATTTTATCATCAGCTTTCAGTGAAGTTTTATTGCTTCTTTCTGCAGCTCTCACTAAAATAAGGCTAATTTTCAACTTTGTTCAAATGTGCTGTAACTTTTGTTCTAAATGGCTTTCAAGAGTCTTTTATGGCTTGCCAAGCAGAACTCAGCATGCTACAGTAGTTATATATAGTATTTGCATTGAAATATTAAGCAAATTTTATCATCAGCTTTCAGTGAAGTTTTATTGCTTCTTTCTGCAGCTCTCACTAAAATAAGGCTAATTTTCAACTTTGTTCAAATGTGCTGTAACTTTTGTTCTAAATGGCTTTCAAGAGTCTTTCATGGCTTGCCAAGCAGAACTCAGCATGCTACAGTAGTTATATATAGTATTTGCATTGAAATATTAAGCAAATTTTATCATCAGCTTTCAGTGAAGTTTTATTGCTTCTTTCTGCAGCTCTCACTAAAATAAGGCTAATTTTCAACTTTGTTCAAATGTGCTGTAACTTTTGTTCTAAATGGCTTTCAAGAGTCTTTTATGGCTTGCCAAGCAGAACTCAGCATGCTACAGTAGTTATATATAGTATTTGCATTGAAATATTAAGCAAATTTTATCGTCAGCTTTCAGTGAAGTTTTATTGCTTCTTTCTGCAGCTCTCACTAAAATAAGGCTAATTTTTAACTTTGTTTAAATGTGCTGTAACTTTTGTTCTAAATGGCTTTCAAGAGTCTTTCATGGCTTGCCAAGCAGAACTCAGCATGCTACAGTAGTTATATATAGTATTTGCATTGAAATATTAAGCAAATTTTATCATCAGCTTTCAGTGAAGTTTTATTGCTTCTTTCTGCAGCTCTCACTAAAATAAGGCTAATTTTCAACTTTGTTCAAATGTGCTGTAACTTTTGTTCTAAATGGCTTTCAAGAGTCTTTTATGGCTTGCCAAGCAGAACTCAGCATGCTACAGTAGTTATATATAGTATTTGCATTGAAATATTAAGCAAATTTTATCATCAGCTTTCAGTGAAGTTTTATTGCCTCTTTCTGCAGCTCTCACTGAAATAAGGCTAATTTTCAACTTTGTTCAAATGTGCTGTAACTTTTGTTCTAAATGGCTTTCAAGAGTCTTTTATGGCTTGCCAAGCAGAACTCAGCATGCTACAGTAGTTATATATAGTATTTGCATTGAAATATTAAGCAAATTTTATCATCAGCTTTCAGTGAAGTTTTATTGCTTCTTTCTGCAACTCTCACTAAAATAAGGCTAATTTTCAACTTTGTTCAAATGTGCTGTAACTTTTGTTCTAAATGGCTTTCAAGAGTCTTTCATGGCTTGCCAAGCAGAACTCAGCATGCTACAGTAGTTATATATAGTATTTGCATTGAAATATTAAGCAAATTTTATCATCAGCTTTCAGTGAAGTTTTATTGCTTCTTTCTGCAGCTCTCACTAAAATAAGGCTAATTTTCAACTTTGTTCAAATGTGCTGTAACTTTTGTTCTAAATGGCTTTCAAGAGTCTTTTATGGCTTGCCAAGCAGAACTCAGCATGCTACAGTAGTTATATATAGTATTTGCATTGAAATATTAAGCAAATTTTATCATCAGCTTTCAGTGAAGTTTTATTGCTTCTTTCTGCAGCTCTCACTAAAATAAGGCTAATTTTCAACTTTGTTCAAATGTGCTGTAACTTTTGTTCTAAATGGCTTTCAAGAGTCTTTTATGGCTTGCCAAGCAGAACTCAGCATGCTACAGTAGTTATATATAGTATTTGCATTGAAATATTAAGCAAATTTTATCATCAGCTTTCAGTGAAGTTTTATTGCTTCTTTCTGCAGCTCTCACTAAAATAAGGCTAATTTTCAACTTTGTTCAAATGTGCTGTAACTTTTGTTCTAAATGGCTTTCAAGAGTCTTTCATGGCTTGCCAAGCAGAACTCAGCATGCTACAGTAGTTATATATAGTATTTGCATTGAAATATTAAGCAAATTTTATCATCAGCTTTCAGTGAAGTTTTATTGCTTCTTTCTGCAGCTCTCACTAAAATAAGGCTAATTTTCAACTTTGTTCAAATGTGCTGTAACTTTTGTTCTAAATGGCTTTCAAGAGTCTTTTATGGCTTGCCAAGCAGAACTCAGCATGCTACAGTAGTTATATATAGTATTTGCATTGAAATATTAAGCAAATTTTATCGTCAGCTTTCAGTGAAGTTTTATTGCTTCTTTCTGCAGCTCTCACTAAAATAAGGCTAATTTTTAACTTTGTTTAAATGTGCTGTAACTTTTGTTCTAAATGGCTTTCAAGAGTCTTTCATGGCTTGCCAAGCAGAACTCAGCATGCTACAGTAGTTATATATAGTATTTGCATTGAAATATTAAGCAAATTTTATCATCAGCTTTCAGTGAAGTTTTATTGCTTCTTTCTGCAGCTCTCACTAAAATAAGGCTAATTTTCAACTTTGTTCAAATGTGCTGTAACTTTTGTTCTAAATGGCTTTCAAGAGTCTTTTATGGCTTGCCAAGCAGAACTCAGCATGCTACAGTAGTTATATATAGTATTTGCATTGAAATATTAAGCAAATTTTATCATCAGCTTTCAGTGAAGTTTTATTGCCTCTTTCTGCAGCTCTCACTGAAATAAGGCTAATTTTCAACTTTGTTCAAATGTGCTGTAACTTTTGTTCTAAATGGCTTTCAAGAGTCTTTTATGGCTTGCCAAGCAGAACTCAGCATGCTACAGTAGTTATATATAGTATTTGCATTGAAATATTAAGCAAATTTTATCATCAGCTTTCAGTGAAGTTTTATTGCTTCTTTCTGCAGCTCTCACTGAAATAAGGCTAATTTTCAACTTTGTTCAAATGTGCTGTAACTTTTGTTCTAAATGGCTTTCAAGAGTCTTTTATGGCTTGCCAAGCAGAACTCAGCATGCTACAGTAGTTATATATAGTATTTGCATTGAAATTTTAAGCAAATTTTATCATCAGCTTTCAGTGAAGTTTTATTGCTTCTTTCTGCAGCTCTCACTAAAATAAGGCTAATTTTCAACTTTGTTCAATTGTGCTGTAACTTTTGTTCTAAATGGCTTTCAAGAGTCTTTTATGGCTTGCCAAGCAGAACTCAGCATGCTACAGTAGTTATATATAGTATTTGCATTGAAATTTTAAGCAAATTTTATCATCAGCTTTCAGTGAAGTTTTATTGCTTCTTTCTGCAGCTCTCACTAAAATAAGGCTGATTTTCAACTTTGTTCAAATGTGCTGTAACTTTTGTTCTAAATGGCTTTCAAGAGTCTTTTATGGCTTGCCAAGCAGAACTCAGCATGCTACAGTAGTTATATATAGTATTTGCATTGAAATTTTAAGCAAATTTTATCATCAGCTTTCAGTGAAGTTTTATTGCTTCTTTCTGCAGCTCTCACTAAAATAAGGCTAATTTTCAACTTTGTTCAAATGTGCTGTAACTTTTGTTCTAAATGGCTTTCAAGAGTCTTTCATGGCTTGCCAAGCAGAACTCAGCATGCTACAGTAGTTATATATAGTATTTGCATTGAAATTTTAAGCAAATTTTATCATCAGCTTTCAGTGAAGTTTTATTGCTTCTTTCTGCAGCTCTCACTAAAATAAGGCTAATTTTCAACTTTGTTCAAATGTGCTGTAACTTTTGTTCTAAATGGCTTTCAAGAGTCTTTCATGGCTTGCCAAGCAGAACTCAGCATGCTACAGTAGTTATATATAGTATTTGCATTGAAATATTAAGCAAATTTTATCATCAGCTTTCAGTGAAGTTTTATTGCTTCTTTCTGCAGCTCTCACTAAAATAAGGCTAATTTTCAACTTTGTTCAAATGTGCTGTAACTTTTGTTCTAAATGGCTTTCAAGAGTCTTTCTTGGCTTGCCAAGCAGAACTCAGCATGCTACAGTAGTTATATATAGTATTTGCATTGAAATATTAAGCAAATTTTATCATCAGCTTTCAGTGAAGTTTTATTGCTTCTTTCTGCAGCTCTCACTAAAATAAGGCTAATTTTCAACTTTGTTCAAATGTGCTGTAACTTTTGTTCTAAATGGCTTTCAAGAGTCTTTTATGGCTTGCCAAGCAGAACTCAGCATGCTACAGTAGTTATATATGTATTTGCATTGAAATATTAAGCAAATTTTATCATCAGCTTTCAGTGAAGTTTTATTGCTTCTTTCTGCAGCTCTCACTGAAATAAGGCTAATTTTCAACTTTGTTCAAATGTGCTGTAACTTTTGTTCTAAATGGCTTTCAAGAGTCTTTCATGGCTTGCCAAGCAGAACTCAGCATGCTACAGTAGTTATATATAGTATTTGCATTGAAATATTAAGCAAATTTTATCATCAGCTTTCAGTGAAGTTTTATTGCTTCTTTCTGCAGCTCTCACTAAAATAAGGCTAATTTTCAACTTTGTTCAAATGTGCTGTAACTTTTGTTCTAAATGGCTTTCAAGAGTCTTTCATGGCTTGCCAAGCAGAACTCAGCATGCTACAGTAGTTATATATAGTATTTGCATTGAAATATTAAGCAAATTTTATCATCAGCTTTCAGTGAAGTTTTATTGCTTCTTTCTGCAGCTCTCACTAAAATAAGGCTAATTTTCAACTTTGTTCAAATGTGCTGTAACTTTTGTTCTAAATGGCTTTCAAGAGTCTTTTATGGCTTGCCAAGCAGAACTCAGCATGCTACAGTAGTTATATATAGTATTTGCATTGAAATATTAAGCAAATTTTATCGTCAGCTTTCAGTGAAGTTTTATTGCTTCTTTCTGCAGCTCTCACTAAAATAAGGCTAATTTTTAACTTTGTTTAAATGTGCTGTAACTTTTGTTCTAAATGGCTTTCAAGAGTCTTTCATGGCTTGCCAAGCAGAACTCAGCATGCTACAGTAGTTATATATAGTATTTGCATTGAAATATTAAGCAAATTTTATCATCAGCTTTCAGTGAAGTTTTATTGCTTCTTTCTGCAGCTCTCACTAAAATAAGGCTAATTTTCAACTTTGTTCAAATGTGCTGTAACTTTTGTTCTAAATGGCTTTCAAGAGTCTTTTATGGCTTGCCAAGCAGAACTCAGCATGCTACAGTAGTTATATATAGTATTTGCATTGAAATATTAAGCAAATTTTATCATCAGCTTTCAGTGAAGTTTTATTGCCTCTTTCTGCAGCTCTCACTGAAATAAGGCTAATTTTCAACTTTGTTCAAATGTGCTGTAACTTTTGTTCTAAATGGCTTTCAAGAGTCTTTTATGGCTTGCCAAGCAGAACTCAGCATGCTACAGTAGTTATATATAGTATTTGCATTGAAATATTAAGCAAATTTTATCATCAGCTTTCAGTGAAGTTTTATTGCTTCTTTCTGCAGCTCTCACTGAAATAAGGCTAATTTTCAACTTTGTTCAAATGTGCTGTAACTTTTGTTCTAAATGGCTTTCAAGAGTCTTTTATGGCTTGCCAAGCAGAACTCAGCATGCTACAGTAGTTATATATAGTATTTGCATTGAAATTTTAAGCAAATTTTATCATCAGCTTTCAGTGAAGTTTTATTGCTTCTTTCTGCAGCTCTCACTAAAATAAGGCTAATTTTCAACTTTGTTCAAATGTGCTGTAACTTTTGTTCTAAATGGCTTTCAAGAGTCTTTTATGGCTTGCCAAGCAGAACTCAGCATGCTACAGTAGTTATATATAGTATTTGCATTGAAATTTTAAGCAAATTTTATCATCAGCTTTCAGTGAAGTTTTATTGCTTCTTTCTGCAGCTCTCACTAAAATAAGGCTAATTTTCAACTTTGTTCAAATGTGCTCTAACTTTTGTTCTAAATGGCTTTCAAGAGTCGTTTATGGCTTGCCAAGCAGAACTCAGCATGCTACAGTAGTTATATATAGTATTTGCATTGAAATTTTAAGCAAATTTTATCATCAGCTTTCAGTGAAGTTTTATTGCTTCTTTCTGCAGCTCTCACTAAAATAAGGCTAATTTTCAACTTTGTTCAAATGTGCTGTAACTTTTGTTCTAAATGGCTTTCAAGAGTCTTTCATGGCTTGCCAAGCAGAACTCAGCATGCTACAGTAGTTATATATAGTATTTGCATTGAAATATTAAGCAAATTTTATCATCAGCTTTCAGTGAAGTTTTATTGCTTCTTTCTGCAGCTCTCACTAAAATAAGGCTAATTTTCAACTTTGTTCAAATGTGCTGTAACTTTTGTTCTAAATGGCTTTCAAGAGTCTTTCATGGCTTGCCAAGCAGAACTCAGCATGCTACAGTAGTTATATATAGTATTTGCATTGAAATATTAAGCAAATTTTATCATCAGCTTTCAGTGAAGTTTTATTGCTTCTTTCTGCAGCTCTCACTAAAATAAGGCTAATTTTCAACTTTGTTCAAATGTGCTGTAACTTTTGTTCTAAATGGCTTTCAAGAGTCTTTTATGGCTTGCCAAGCAGAACTCAGCATGCTACAGTAGTTATATATAGTATTTGCATTGAAATATTAAGCAAATTTTATCATCAGCTTTCAGTGAAGTTTTATTGCTTCTTTCTGCAGCTCTCACTAAAATAAGGCTAATTTTCAACTTTGTTCAAATGTGCTGTAACTTTTGTTCTAAATGGCTTTCAAGAGTCTTTTATGGCTTGCCAAGCAGAACTCAGCATGCTACAGTAGTTATATATAGTATTTGCATTGAAATATTAAGCAAATTTTATCATCAGCTTTCAGTGAAGTTTTATTGCTTCTTTCTGCAGCTCTCACTAAAATAAGGCTAATTTTCAACTTTGTTCAAATGTGCTGTAACTTTTGTTCTAAATGGCTTTCAAGAGTCTTTCATGGCTTGCCAAGCAGAACTCAGCATGCTACAGTAGTTATATATAGTATTTGCATTGAAATATTAAGCAAATTTTATCATCAGCTTTCAGTGAAGTTTTATTGCTTCTTTCTGCAGCTCTCACTAAAATAAGGCTAATTTTCAACTTTGTTCAAATGTGCTGTAACTTTTGTTCTAAATGGCTTTCAAGAGTCTTTTATGGCTTGCCAAGCAGAACTCAGCATGCTACAGTAGTTATATATAGTATTTGCATTGAAATATTAAGCAAATTTTATCGTCAGCTTTCAGTGAAGTTTTATTGCTTCTTTCTGCAGCTCTCACTAAAATAAGGCTAATTTTTAACTTTGTTTAAATGTGCTGTAACTTTTGTTCTAAATGGCTTTCAAGAGTCTTTCATGGCTTGCCAAGCAGAACTCAGCATGCTACAGTAGTTATATATAGTATTTGCATTGAAATATTAAGCAAATTTTATCATCAGCTTTCAGTGAAGTTTTATTGCTTCTTTCTGCAGCTCTCACTAAAATAAGGCTAATTTTCAACTTTGTTCAAATGTGCTGTAACTTTTGTTCTAAATGGCTTTCAAGAGTCTTTTATGGCTTGCCAAGCAGAACTCAGCATGCTACAGTAGTTATATATAGTATTTGCATTGAAATATTAAGCAAATTTTATCATCAGCTTTCAGTGAAGTTTTATTGCCTCTTTCTGCAGCTCTCACTGAAATAAGGCTAATTTTCAACTTTGTTCAAATGTGCTGTAACTTTTGTTCTAAATGGCTTTCAAGAGTCTTTTATGGCTTGCCAAGCAGAACTCAGCATGCTACAGTAGTTATATATAGTATTTGCATTGAAATATTAAGCAAATTTTATCATCAGCTTTCAGTGAAGTTTTATTGCCTCTTTCTGCAGCTCTCACTGAAATAAGGCTAATTTTCAACTTTGTTCAAATGTGCTGTAACTTTTGTTCTAAATGGCTTTCAAGAGTCTTTTATGGCTTGCCAAGCAGAACTCAGCATGCTACAGTAGTTATATATAGTATTTGCATTGAAATATTAAGCAAATTTTATCATCAGCTTTCAGTGAAGTTTTATTGCTTCTTTCTGCAGCTCTCACTGAAATAAGGCTAATTTTCAACTTTGTTCAAATGTGCTGTAACTTTTGTTCTAAATGGCTTTCAAGAGTCTTTTATGGCTTGCCAAGCAGAACTCAGCATGCTACAGTAGTTATATATAGTATTTGCATTGAAATTTTAAGCAAATTTTATCATCAGCTTTCAGTGAAGTTTTATTGCTTCTTTCTGCAGCTCTCACTAAAATAAGGCTAATTTTCAACTTTGTTCAAATGTGCTGTAACTTTTGTTCTAAATGGCTTTCAAGAGTCTTTTATGGCTTGCCAAGCAGAACTCAGCATGCTACAGTAGTTATATATAGTATTTGCATTGAAATTTTAAGCAAATTTTATCATCAGCTTTCAGTGAAGTTTTATTGCTTCTTTCTGCAGCTCTCACTAAAATAAGGCTAATTTTCAACTTTGTTCAAATGTGCTCTAACTTTTGTTCTAAATGGCTTTCAAGAGTCGTTTATGGCTTGCCAAGCAGAACTCAGCATGCTACAGTAGTTATATATAGTATTTGCATTGAAATTTTAAGCAAATTTTATCATCAGCTTTCAGTGAAGTTTTATTGCTTCTTTCTGCAGCTCTCACTAAAATAAGGCTAATTTTCAACTTTGTTCAAATGTGCTGTAACTTTTGTTCTAAATGGCTTTCAAGAGTCTTTCATGGCTTGCCAAGCAGAACTCAGCATGCTACAGTAGTTATATATAGTATTTGCATTGAAATATTAAGCAAATTTTATCATCAGCTTTCAGTGAAGTTTTATTGCTTCTTTCTGCAGCTCTCACTAAAATAAGGCTAATTTTCAACTTTGTTCAAATGTGCTGTAACTTTTGTTCTAAATGGCTTTCAAGAGTCTTTCATGGCTTGCCAAGCAGAACTCAGCATGCTACAGTAGTTATATATAGTATTTGCATTGAAATATTAAGCAAATTTTATCATCAGCTTTCAGTGAAGTTTTATTGCTTCTTTCTGCAGCTCTCACTAAAATAAGGCTAATTTTCAACTTTGTTCAAATGTGCTGTAACTTTTGTTCTAAATGGCTTTCAAGAGTCTTTTATGGCTTGCCAAGCAGAACTCAGCATGCTACAGTAGTTATATATAGTATTTGCATTGAAATATTAAGCAAATTTTATCATCAGCTTTCAGTGAAGTTTTATTGCTTCTTTCTGCAGCTCTCACTAAAATAAGGCTAATTTTCAACTTTGTTCAAATGTGCTGTAACTTTTGTTCTAAATGGCTTTCAAGAGTCTTTTATGGCTTGCCAAGCAGAACTCAGCATGCTACAGTAGTTATATATAGTATTTGCATTGAAATATTAAGCAAATTTTATCATCAGCTTTCAGTGAAGTTTTATTGCCTCTTTCTGCAGCTCTCACTGAAATAAGGCTAATTTTCAACTTTGTTCAAATGTGCTGTAACTTTTGTTCTAAATGGCTTTCAAGAGTCTTTTATGGCTTGCCAAGCAGAACTCAGCATGCTACAGTAGTTATATATAGTATTTGCATTGAAATTTTAAGCAAATTTTATCATCAGCTTTCAGTGAAGTTTTATTGCTTCTTTCTGCAGCTCTCACTAAAATAATGCTAATTTTCAACTTTGTTCAAATGTGCTGTAACTTTTGTTCTAAATGGCTTTCAAGAGTCTTTCATGGCTTGCCAAGCAGAACTCAGCATGCTACAGTAGTTATATATAGTATTTGCATTGAAATATTAAGCAAATTTTATCTTCAGCTTTCAGTGAAGTTTTATTGCTTCTTTCTGCAGCTCTCACTAAAATAAGGCTAATTTTCAACTTTGTTCAAATGTGCTGTAACTTTTGTTCTAAATGGCTTTCAAGAGTCTTTCATGGCTTGCCAAGCAGAACTCAGCATGCTACAGTAGTTATATATAGTATTTGCATTGAAATATTAAGCAAATTTTATCATCAGCTTTAAGTGAAGTTTTATTGCTTCTTTCTGCAGCTCTCACTAAAATAAGGCTAATTTTTAACTTTGTTCAAATGTGCTATAACTTTTGTTCTAAATGGCTTTCAAGAGTCTTTCATGGCTTGCCAAGCAGAACTCAGCATGCTACAGTAGTTATATATAGTATTTGCATTGAAATATTAAGCAAATTTTATCATCAGCTTTCAGTGAAGTTTTATTGCTTCTTTCTGCAGCTCTCACTAAAATAAGGCTAATTTTCAACTTTGTTCAAATGTGCTGTAACTTTTGTTCTAAATGGCTTTCAAGAGTCTTTCATGGCTTGCCAAGCAGAACTCAGCATGCTACAGTAGTTATATATAGTATTTGCATTGAAATATTAAGCAAATTTTATCATCAGCTTTCAGTGAAGTTTTATTGCTTCTTTCTGCAGCTCTCACTAAAATAAGGCTAATTTTCAACTTTGTTCAAATGTGCTGTAACTTTTGTTCTAAATGGCTTTCAAGAGTCTTTCATGGCTTGCCAAGCAGAACTCAGCATGCTACAGTAGTTATATATAGTATTTGCATTGAAATATTAAGCAAATTTTATCATCAGCTTTCAGTGAAGTTTTATTGCTTCTTTCTGCAGCTCTCACTAAAATAAGGCTAATTTTCAACTTTGTTCAAATGTGCTATAACTTTTGTTCTAAATGGCTTTCAAGAGTCTTTTATGGCTTGCCAAGCAGAACTCAGCATGCTACAGTAGTTATATATAGTATTTGCATTTAAATATTAAGCAAATTTTATCATCAGCTTTCAGTGAAGTTTTATTGCTTCTTTCTGCAGCTCTCACTAAAATAAGGCTAATTTTCAACTTTGTTCAAATGTGCTGTAAATTTTGTTCTAAATGGCTTTCAAGAGTCTTTCATGGCTTGCCAAGCAGAACTCAGCATGCTACAGTAGTTATATATAGTATTTGCATTGAAATATTAAGCAAATTTTATCATCAGCTTTCAGTGAAGTTTTATTGCTTCTTTCTGCAGCTCTCACTAAAATAAGGCTAATTTTCAACTTTGTTCAAATGTGCTGTAACTTTTGTTCTAAATGGCTTTCAAGAGTCTTTTATGGCTTGCCAAGCAGAACTCAGCATGCTACAGTAGTTATATATAGTATTTGCATTGAAATTTTAAGCAAATTTTATCATCAGCTTTCAGTGAAGTTTTATTGCTTCTTTCTGCAGCTCTCACTAAAATAAGGCTGATTTTCAACTTTGTTCAAATGTGCTGTAACTTTTGTTCTAAATGGCTTTCAAGAGTCTTTTATGGCTTGCCAAGCAGAACTCAGCATGCTACAGTAGTTATATATAGTATTTGCATTGAAATATTAAGCAAATTTTATCATCAGCTTTCAGTGAAGTTTTATTGCCTCTTTCTGCAGCTCTCACTGAAATAAGGCTAATTTTCAACTTTGTTCAAATGTGCTGTAACTTTTGTTCTAAATGGCTTTCAAGAGTCTTTTATGGCTTGCCAAGCAGAACTCAGCATGCTACAGTAGTTATATATAGTATTTGCATTGAAATTTTAAGCAAATTTTATCATCAGCTTTCAGTGAAGTTTTATTGCTTCTTTCTGCAGCTCTCACTAAAATAAGGCTAATTTTCAACTTTGTTCAAATGTGCTGTAACTTTTGTTCTAAATGGCTTTCAAGAGTCTTTCATGGCTTGCCAAGCAGAACTCAGCATGCTACAGTAGTTATATATAGTATTTGCATTGAAATTTTAAGCAAATTTTATCATCAGCTTTCAGTGAAGTTTTATTGCTTCTTTCTGCAGCTCTCACTAAAATAAGGCTAATTTTCAACTTTGTTCAAATGTGCTGTAACTTTTGTTCTAAATGGCTTTCAAGAGTCTTTCATGGCTTGCCAAGCAGAACTCAGCATGCTACAGTAGTTATATATAGTATTTGCATTGAAATATTAAGCAAATTTTATCATCAGCTTTCAGTGAAGTTTTATTGCTTCTTTCTGCAGCTCTCACTAAAATAAGGCTAATTTTCAACTTTGTTCAAATGTGCTGTAACTTTTGTTCTAAATGGCTTTCAAGAGTCTTTCATGGCTTGCCAAGCAGAACTCAGCATGCTACAGTAGTTATATATAGTATTTGCATTGAAATATTAAGCAAATTTTATCATCAGCTTTCAGTGAAGTTTTATTGCTTCTTTCTGCAGCTCTCACTAAAATAAGGCTAATTTTCAACTTTGTTCAAATGTGCTGTAACTTTTGTTCTAAATGGCTTTCAAGAGTCTTTTATGGCTTGCCAAGCAGAACTCAGCATGCTACAGTAGTTATATATGTATTTGCATTGAAATATTAAGCAAATTTTATCATCAGCTTTAAGTGAAGTTTTATTGCTTCTTTCTGCAGCTCTCACTAAAATAAGGCTAATTTTTAACTTTGTTCAAATGTGCTATAACTTTTGTTCTAAATGGCTTTCAAGAGTCTTTCATGGCTTGCCAAGCAGAACTCAGCATGCTACAGTAGTTATATATAGTATTTGCATTGAAATATTAAGCAAATTTTATCATCAGCTTTCAGTGAAGTTTTATTGCTTCTTTCTGCAGCTCTCACTAAAATAAGGCTAATTTTCAACTTTGTTCAAATGTGCTGTAACTTTTGTTCTAAATGGCTTTCAAGAGTCTTTCATGGCTTGCCAAGCAGAACTCAGCATGCTACAGTAGTTATATATAGTATTTGCATTGAAATATTAAGCAAATTTTATCATCAGCTTTCAGTGAAGTTTTATTGCTTCTTTCTGCAGCTCTCACTAAAATAAGGCTAATTTTCAACTTTGTTCAAATGTGCTGTAACTTTTGTTCTAAATGGCTTTCAAGAGTCTTTCATGGCTTGCCAAGCAGAACTCAGCATGCTACAGTAGTTATATATAGTATTTGCATTGAAATATTAAGCAAATTTTATCATCAGCTTTCAGTGAAGTTTTATTGCTTCTTTCTGCAGCTCTCACTAAAATAAGGCTAATTTTCAACTTTGTTCAAATGTGCTATAACTTTTGTTCTAAATGGCTTTCAAGAGTCTTTTATGGCTTGCCAAGCAGAACTCAGCATGCTACAGTAGTTATATATAGTATTTGCATTTAAATATTAAGCAAATTTTATCATCAGCTTTCAGTGAAGTTTTATTGCTTCTTTCTGCAGCTCTCACTAAAATAAGGCTAATTTTCAACTTTGTTCAAATGTGCTGTAAATTTTGTTCTAAATGGCTTTCAAGAGTCTTTCATGGCTTGCCAAGCAGAACTCAGCATGCTACAGTAGTTATATATAGTATTTGCATTGAAATATTAAGCAAATTTTATCATCAGCTTTCAGTGAAGTTTTATTGCTTCTTTCTGCAGCTCTCACTAAAATAAGGCTAATTTTCAACTTTGTTCAAATGTGCTGTAACTTTTGTTCTAAATGGCTTTCAAGAGTCTTTTATGGCTTGCCAAGCAGAACTCAGCATGCTACAGTAGTTATATATAGTATTTGCATTGAAATTTTAAGCAAATTTTATCATCAGCTTTCAGTGAAGTTTTATTGCTTCTTTCTGCAGCTCTCACTAAAATAAGGCTGATTTTCAACTTTGTTCAAATGTGCTGTAACTTTTGTTCTAAATGGCTTTCAAGAGTCTTTTATGGCTTGCCAAGCAGAACTCAGCATGCTACAGTAGTTATATATAGTATTTGCATTGAAATATTAAGCAAATTTTATCATCAGCTTTCAGTGAAGTTTTATTGCCTCTTTCTGCAGCTCTCACTGAAATAAGGCTAATTTTCAACTTTGTTCAAATGTGCTGTAACTTTTGTTCTAAATGGCTTTCAAGAGTCTTTTATGGCTTGCCAAGCAGAACTCAGCATGCTACAGTAGTTATATATAGTATTTGCATTGAAATTTTAAGCAAATTTTATCATCAGCTTTCAGTGAAGTTTTATTGCTTCTTTCTGCAGCTCTCACTAAAATAAGGCTAATTTTCAACTTTGTTCAAATGTGCTGTAACTTTTGTTCTAAATGGCTTTCAAGAGTCTTTCATGGCTTGCCAAGCAGAACTCAGCATGCTACAGTAGTTATATATAGTATTTGCATTGAAATTTTAAGCAAATTTTATCATCAGCTTTCAGTGAAGTTTTATTGCTTCTTTCTGCAGCTCTCACTAAAATAAGGCTAATTTTCAACTTTGTTCAAATGTGCTGTAACTTTTGTTCTAAATGGCTTTCAAGAGTCTTTCATGGCTTGCCAAGCAGAACTCAGCATGCTACAGTAGTTATATATAGTATTTGCATTGAAATATTAAGCAAATTTTATCATCAGCTTTCAGTGAAGTTTTATTGCTTCTTTCTGCAGCTCTCACTAAAATAAGGCTAATTTTCAACTTTGTTCAAATGTGCTGTAACTTTTGTTCTAAATGGCTTTCAAGAGTCTTTCATGGCTTGCCAAGCAGAACTCAGCATGCTACAGTAGTTATATATAGTATTTGCATTGAAATATTAAGCAAATTTTATCATCAGCTTTCAGTGAAGTTTTATTGCTTCTTTCTGCAGCTCTCACTAAAATAAGGCTAATTTTCAACTTTGTTCAAATGTGCTGTAACTTTTGTTCTAAATGGCTTTCAAGAGTCTTTTATGGCTTGCCAAGCAGAACTCAGCATGCTACAGTAGTTATATATGTATTTGCATTGAAATATTAAGCAAATTTTATCATCAGCTTTCAGTGAAGTTTTATTGCTTCTTTCTGCAGCTCTCACTGAAATAAGGCTAATTTTCAACTTTGTTCAAATGTGCTGTAACTTTTGTTCTAAATGGCTTTCAAGAGTCTTTCATGGCTTGCCAAGCAGAACTGAGCATGCTACAGTAGTTATATATAGTATTTGCATTGAAATATTAAGCAAATTTTATCATCAGCTTTCAGTGAAGTTTTATTGCTTCTTTCTGCAGCTCTCACTAAAATAAGGCTAATTTTCAACTTTGTTCAAATGTGCTGTAACTTTTGTTCTAAATGGCTTTCAAGAGTCTTTCATGGCTTGCCAAGCAGAACTCAGCATGCTACAGTAGTTATATATAGTATTTGCATTGAAATATTAAGCAAATTTTATCATCAGCTTTCAGTGAAGTTTTATTGCTTCTTTCTGCAGCTCTCACTAAAATAAGGCTAATTTTCAACTTTGTTCAAATGTGCTGTAACTTTTGTTCTAAATGGCTTTCAAGAGTCTTCTATGGCTTGCCAAGCAGAACTCAGCATGCTACAGTAGTTATATATAGTATTTGCATTGAAATATTAAGCAAATTTTATCATCAGCTTTCAGTGAAGTTTTATTGCTTCTTTCTGCAGCTCTCACTAAAATAAGGCTAATTTTCAAATTTGTTCAAATGTGCTGTAACTTTTGTTCTAAATGGCTTTCAAGAGTCTTTTATGGCTTGCCAAGCAGAACTCAGCATGCTACAGTAGTTATATATAGTATTTGCATTGAAATATTAAGCAAATTTTATCATCAGCTTTCAGTGAAGTTTTATTGCTTCTTTCTGCAGCTCTCACTAAAATAAGGCTAATTTTCAACTTTGTTCAAATGTGCTGTAACTTTTGTTCTAAATGGCTTTCAAGAGTCTTTCATGGCTTGCCAAGCAGAACTCAGCATGCTACAGTAGTTATATATAGTATTTGCATTGAAATATTAAGCAAATTTTATCATCAGCTTTCAGTGAAGTTTTATTGCTTCTTTCTGCAGCTCTCACTAAAATAAGGCTAATTTTCAACTTTGTTCAAATGTGCTGTAACTTTTGTTCTAAATGGCTTTCAAGAGTCTTTTATGGCTTGCCAAGCAGAACTCAGCATGCTACAGTAGTTATATATAGTATTTGCATTGAAATATTAAGCAAATTTTATCGTCAGCTTTCAGTGAAGTTTTATTGCTTCTTTCTGCAGCTCTCACTAAAATAAGGCTAATTTTTAACTTTGTTTAAATGTGCTGTAACTTTTGTTCTAAATGGCTTTCAAGAGTCTTTCATGGCTTGCCAAGCAGAACTCAGCATGCTACAGTAGTTATATATAGTATTTGCATTGAAATATTAAGCAAATTTTATCATCAGCTTTCAGTGAAGTTTTATTGCTTCTTTCTGCAGCTCTCACTAAAATAAGGCTAATTTTCAACTTTGTTCAAATGTGCTGTAACTTTTGTTCTAAATGGCTTTCAAGAGTCTTTTATGGCTTGCCAAGCAGAACTCAGCATGCTACAGTAGTTATATATAGTATTTGCATTGAAATATTAAGCAAATTTTATCATCAGCTTTCAGTGAAGTTTTATTGCCTCTTTCTGCAGCTCTCACTGAAATAAGGCTAATTTTCAACTTTGTTCAAATGTGCTGTAACTTTTGTTCTAAATGGCTTTCAAGAGTCTTTTATGGCTTGCCAAGCAGAACTCAGCATGCTACAGTAGTTATATATAGTATTTGCATTGAAATATTAAGCAAATTTTATCATCAGCTTTCAGTGAAGTTTTATTGCTTCTTTCTGCAGCTCTCACTGAAATAAGGCTAATTTTCAACTTTGTTCAAATGTGCTGTAACTTTTGTTCTAAATGGCTTTCAAGAGTCTTTTATGGCTTGCCAAGCAGAACTCAGCATGCTACAGTAGTTATATATAGTATTTGCATTGAAATTTTAAGCAAATTTTATCATCAGCTTTCAGTGAAGTTTTATTGCTTCTTTCTGCAGCTCTCACTAAAATAAGGCTAATTTTCAACTTTGTTCAAATGTGCTGTAACTTTTGTTCTAAATGGCTTTCAAGAGTCTTTTATGGCTTGCCAAGCAGAACTCAGCATGCTACAGTAGTTATATATAGTATTTGCATTGAAATTTTAAGCAAATTTTATCATCAGCTTTCAGTGAAGTTTTATTGCTTCTTTCTGCAGCTCTCACTAAAATAAGGCTAATTTTCAACTTTGTTCAAATGTGCTCTAACTTTTGTTCTAAATGGCTTTCAAGAGTCGTTTATGGCTTGCCAAGCAGAACTCAGCATGCTACAGTAGTTATATATAGTATTTGCATTGAAATTTTAAGCAAATTTTATCATCAGCTTTCAGTGAAGTTTTATTGCTTCTTTCTGCAGCTCTCACTAAAATAAGGCTAATTTTCAACTTTGTTCAAATGTGCTGTAACTTTTGTTCTAAATGGCTTTCAAGAGTCTTTCATGGCTTGCCAAGCAGAACTCAGCATGCTACAGTAGTTATATATAGTATTTGCATTGAAATATTAAGCAAATTTTATCATCAGCTTTCAGTGAAGTTTTATTGCTTCTTTCTGCAGCTCTCACTAAAATAAGGCTAATTTTCAACTTTGTTCAAATGTGCTGTAACTTTTGTTCTAAATGGCTTTCAAGAGTCTTTCATGGCTTGCCAAGCAGAACTCAGCATGCTACAGTAGTTATATATAGTATTTGCATTGAAATATTAAGCAAATTTTATCATCAGCTTTCAGTGAAGTTTTATTGCTTCTTTCTGCAGCTCTCACTAAAATAAGGCTAATTTTCAACTTTGTTCAAATGTGCTGTAACTTTTGTTCTAAATGGCTTTCAAGAGTCTTTTATGGCTTGCCAAGCAGAACTCAGCATGCTACAGTAGTTATACAGTATCTCACAAAAGTGAGTACACCCCTCACATTTCTTCACATTTTTCTTTATATCTTTCCATGGGACAACACTGAATAAATGACACTTTAATACAATGTAAAGTAGTCAGTGTACAGCTTGTATAACAGTGTAAATTTACTGTCCCCTCAAAATAACTCGACACACAGCCATTAATGTCTAAACTGCTGGCAACAAAAGTGAGTACACCCCTTAGAAAAAATTTACAAATTGGGCCCAAAGTGTAAATATTTTGTGTGGCCACCATTATTTTCCAGCACTGCCTTAACCCTCTTGGGCATGTAGTTCACTAGAGCTTCACAGGTTGCAACTGGAACCCTCTTCCACCCATTTATGACAGCATCACAGAGCTGGTGGATATTAAAGACCTTGCGTTCCTCCACCTTCCATTTGAGGATGCCCCAAAGATGCTCAATAGGGTTTAGGTCTGGAGACATGCTTGGCCAGTCCATAACCTTTACCCTCAGCTTTTTTAGCATGCCACTGGTCGTCTTGGAGGTGTGTTTGGGGTCGTTATCATGTTGCAATACCACCCTGCGGCCCAGTTTACGAAGGTTGAGTGCACATGGTCAGCGTCGTACACAGAGGTTGGCTTTGGAAAATAGACGTATGAGTGCTGCCAGCATTGCTGAAGGGCTTGAAGGGGTGGGGGGTCAACCTGTCAGTGCTCAGACCATACGCCGCACTCTGCATCATACTGGTCTGCATGGCTGTCATCCCAGAAGGAAGCCTCTTCTAAAGATGATGCACAAGAAACCCCACAAACAGTTTGCTGAAGACAAACAGACTACGGACATGGATTACTGCAACCATGTCCTGTGGTCTGATGAGACCAAAATACATTTATTTGGTTCAGATGGTGTTAAGAGTGTGGAGCGGCAACCAGGTGAGGAGTACAAAGACAAGTGTGTCTTGCCTAGAGTCAAGCATGGTGGTTGGAGTGTCATGGTCTGGGGCTGCATGAGTGCTGCCAGCACTGGGGATCTACAGTTCATTGAATTCTAACATGTACTGTGACATACTGAAGCAGAGCATGATCCCCTCCCTTCATATACTGGGCCGCAGGGCAGTACTGCAACATGATAACGACCCCAAACACCCCTCCGAACGACCACTGGCTTGTTAAAGAAGCTGAGGGTAAAGGTTATGGACTGGCCAAGCATGTCTCCAGTCTTAAACCCTATTGAGCATATTTGGGGCATCCTAAAACGGGAGATGGAGGAGCGCAAGGACTCTAATATCCACCAGCTCCTTGATGTCGTCATGAATGGGTAGAAGAGGGTTCCAGTTGCAACCTGTGAAGCTCTAGTGAACTCCATGCCCAAGAGGGTTAAGGCAGTGCTAGAAAATAATGATGGCAAAACAAAATATTGACACTTTGGGCCCAATTTGGACATTTTTTCTTAGGGGTGTACTCACTTTTGTTGCCAGCAGTTTAGACATTAATGGCTGTGTGTCGACTTATTTTGAGGGGACAGTAAATTTACACTGTTATACAAGCTGTACACTGACTACTTGACATTGTATCAAAGTGTCATTTATTCAGTGTTGTCGCATGGAAAGATATAATGAAATATTTGAAGAAATGTTAGGGGTGTACTCACTTTTGTGAGATACTGTATATAGTATTTGCATTGAAATATTAAGCAAATTTTATCATCAGCTTTCAGTGAAGTTTTATTGCCTCTTTCTGCAGCTCTCACTGAAATAAGGCTAATTTTCAACTTTGTTCAAATGTGCTGTAACTTTTGTTCTAAATGGCTTTCAAGAGTCTTTTATGGCTTGCCAAGCAGAACTCAGCATGCTACAGTAGTTATATATAGTATTTGCATTGAAATTTTAAGCAAATTTTATCATCAGCTTTCAGTGAAGTTTTATTGCTTCTTTCTGCAGCTCTCACTAAAATAATGCTAATTTTCAACTTTGTTCAAATGTGCTGTAACTTTTGTTCTAAATGGCTTTCAAGAGTCTTTCATGGCTTGCCAAGCAGAACTCAGCATGCTACAGTAGTTATATATAGTATTTGCATTGAAATATTAAGCAAATTTTATCTTCAGCTTTCAGTGAAGTTTTATTGCTTCTTTCTGCAGCTCTCACTAAAATAAGGCTAATTTTCAACTTTGTTCAAATGTGCTGTAACTTTTGTTCTAAATGGCTTTCAAGAGTCTTTCATGGCTTGCCAAGCAGAACTCAGCATGCTACAGTAGTTATATATAGTATTTGCATTGAAATATTAAGCAAATTTTATCATCAGCTTTAAGTGAAGTTTTATTGCTTCTTTCTGCAGCTCTCACTAAAATAAGGCTAATTTTTAACTTTGTTCAAATGTGCTATAACTTTTGTTCTAAATGGCTTTCAAGAGTCTTTCATGGCTTGCCAAGCAGAACTCAGCATGCTACAGTAGTTATATATAGTATTTGCATTGAAATATTAAGCAAATTTTATCATCAGCTTTCAGTGAAGTTTTATTGCTTCTTTCTGCAGCTCTCACTAAAATAAGGCTAATTTTCAACTTTGTTCAAATGTGCTGTAACTTTTGTTCTAAATGGCTTTCAAGAGTCTTTCATGGCTTGCCAAGCAGAACTCAGCATGCTACAGTAGTTATATATAGTATTTGCATTGAAATATTAAGCAAATTTTATCATCAGCTTTCAGTGAAGTTTTATTGCTTCTTTCTGCAGCTCTCACTAAAATAGGCTAATTTTCAACTTTGTTCAAATGTGCTGTAACTTTTTGTTCTAAATGGCTTTCAAGAGTCTTTCATGGCTTGCCAAGCAGAACTCAGCATGCTACAGTAGTTATATATAGAATTTGCATTGAAATATTAAGCAAATTTTATCATCAGCTTTCAGTGAAGTTTTATTGCTTCTTTCTGCAGCTCTCACTAAAATAAGGCTGATTTTCAACTTTGTTCAAATGTGCTGTAACTTTTGTTCTAAATGGCTTTCAAGAGTCTTTTATGGCTTGCCAAGCAGAACTCAGCATGCTACAGTAGTTATATATAGTATTTGCATTGAAATATTAAGCAAATTTTATCATCAGCTTTCAGTGAAGTTTTATTGCCTCTTTCTGCAGCTCTCACTGAAATAAGGCTAATTTTCAACTTTGTTCAAATGTGCTGTAACTTTTGTTCTAAATGGCTTTCAAGAGTCTTTTATGGCTTGCCAAGCAGAACTCAGCATGCTACAGTAGTTATATATAGTATTTGCATTGAAATTTTAAGCAAATTTTATCATCAGCTTTCAGTGAAGTTTTATTGCTTCTTTCTGCAGCTCTCACTAAAATAAGGCTGATTTTCAACTTTGTTCAAATGTGCTCTAACTTTTGTTCTAAATGGCTTTCAAGAGTCTTTTATGGCTTGCCAAGCAGAACTCAGCATGCTACAGTAGTTATATATAGTATTTGCATTGAAATTTTAAGCAAATTTTATCATCAGCTTTCAGTGAAGTTTTATTGCTTCTTTCTGCAGCTCTCACTAAAATAAGGCTAATTTTCAACTTTGTTCAAATGTGCTGTAACTTTTGTTCTAAATGGCTTTCAAGAGTCTTTCATGGCTTGCCAAGCAGAACTCAGCATGCTACAGTAGTTATATATAGTATTTGCATTGAAATATTAAGCAAATTTTATCATCAGCTTTCAGTGAAGTTTTATTGCTTCTTTCTGCAGCTCTCACTAAAATAAGGCTAACTTTTAACTTTGTTCAAATGTGCTATAACTTTTGTTCTAAATGGCTTTCAAGAGTCTTTTATGGCTTGCCAAGCAGAACTCAGCATGCTACAGTAGTTATATATAGTATTTGCATTGAAATATTAAGCAAATTTTATCATCAGCTTTCAGTGAAGTTTTATTGCTTCTTTCTGCAGCTCTCACTAAAATAAGGCTAATTTTCAACTTTGTTCAAATGTGCTGTAACTTTTGTTCTAAATGGCTTTCAAGAGTCTTTCATGGCTTGCCAAGCAGAACTCAGCATGCTACAGTAGTTATATATAGTATTTGCATTGAAATATTAAGCAAATTTTATCATCAGCTTTCAGTGAAGTTTTATTGCTTCTTTCTGCAGCTCTCACTAAAATAAGGCTAATTTTCAACTTTGTTCAAATGTGCTGTAACTTTTGTTCTAAATGGCTTTCAAGAGTCTTTTATGGCTTGCCAAGCAGAACTCAGCATGCTACAGTAGTTATATATAGTATTTGCATTTAAATATTAAGCAAATTTTATCATCAGCTTTCAGTGAAGTTTTATTGCTTCTTTCTGCAGCTCTCACTAAAATAAGGCTAATTTTTAACTTTGTTTAAATGTGCTGTAACTTTTGTTCTAAATGGCTTTCAAGAGTCTTTCATGGCTTGCCAAGCAGAACTCAGCATGCTACAGTAGTTATATATAGTATTTGCATTGAAATATTAAGCAAATTTTATCATCAGCTTTCAGTGAAGTTTTATTGCTTCTTTCTGCAGCTCTCACTAAAATAAGGCTAATTTTTAACTTTGTTCAAATGTGCTATAACTTTTGTTCTAAATGGCTTTCAGGAGTCTTTCATGGCTTGCCAAGCAGAACTCAGCATGCTACAGTAGTTATATATAGTATTTGCATTTAAATATTAAGCAAATTTTATCATCAGCTTTCAGTGAAGTTTTATTGCTTCTTTCTGCAGCTCTCACTAAAATAAGGCTAGTTTTTAACTTTGTTTAAATGTGCTGTAACTTTTGTTCTAAATGGCTTTCAAGAGTCTTTCATGGCTTGCCAAGCAGAACTCAGCATGCTACAGTAGTTATATATAGTATTTGCATTGAAATATTAAGCAAATTTTATCATCAGCTTTCAGTGAAGTTTTATTGCTTCTTTCTGCAGCTCTCACTAAAATAAGGCTAATTTTTAACTTTGTTCAAATGTGCTATAACTTTTGTTCTAAATGGCTTTCAGGAGTCTTTCATGGCTTGCCAAGCAGAACTCAGCATGCTACAGTAGTTATATATAGTATTTGCATTTAAATATTAAGCAAATTTTATCATCAGCTTTCAGTGAAGTTTTATTGCTTCTTTCTGCAGCTCTCACTAAAATAAGGCTAGTTTTTAACTTTGTTTAAATGTGCTGTAACTTTTGTTCTAAATGGCTTTCAAGAGTCTTTCATGGCTTGCCAAGCAGAACTCAGCATGCTACAGTAGTTATATATAGTATTTGCATTGAAATATTAAGCAAATTTTATCATCAGCTTTCAGTGAAGTTTTATTGCTTCTTTCTGCAGCTCTCACTAAAATAAGGCTAACTTTTAACTTTGTTCAAATGTGCTATAACTTTTGTTCTAAATGGCTTTCAAGAGTCTTTCATGGCTTGCCAAGCAGAACTCAGCATGCTACAGTAGTTATATATAGTATTTGCATTGAAATATTAAGCAAATTTTATCATCAGCTTGAAGTGAAGTTTTATTGCTTCTTTCTGCAGCTCTCACTAAAATAAGGCTAATTTTTAACTTTGTTCAAATGTGCTATAACTTTTGTTCTAAATGGCTTTCAAGAGTCTTTCATGGCTTGCCAAGCAGAACTCAGCATGCTACAGTAGTTATATATAGTATTTGCATTGAAATATTAAGCAAATTTTATCGTCAGCTTTCAGTGAAGTTTTATTGCTTCTTTCTGCAGCTCTCACTAAAATAAGGCTAATTTTTAACTTTGTTTAAATGTGCTGTAACTTTTGTTCTAAATGGCTTTCAAGAGTCTTTCATGGCTTGCCAAGCAGAACTCAGCATGCTACAGTAGTTATATATAGTATTTGCATTGAAATATTAAGCAAATTTTATCATCAGCTTTCAGTGAAGTTTTATTGCCTCTTTCTGCAGCTCTCACTGAAATAAGGCTAATTTTCAACTTTGTTCAAATGTGCTGTAACTTTTGTTCTAAATGGCTTTCAAGAGTCTTTTATGGCTTGCCAAGCAGAACTCAGCATGCTACAGTAGTTATATATAGTATTTGCATTGAAATATTAAGCAAATTTTATCATCAGCTTTCAGTGAAGTTTTATTGCTTCTTTCTGCAGCTCTCACTGAAATAAGGCTAATTTTCAACTTTGTTCAAATGTGCTGTAACTTTTGTTCTAAATGGCTTTCAAGAGTCTTTTATGGCTTGCCAAGCAGAACTCAGCATGCTACAGTAGTTATATATAGTATTTGCATTGAAATTTTAAGCAAATTTTATCATCAGCTTTCAGTGAAGTTTTATTGCTTCTTTCTGCAGCTCTCACTAAAATAAGGCTAATTTTCAACTTTGTTCAAATGTGCTGTAACTTTTGTTCTAAATGGCTTTCAAGAGTCTTTCATGGCTTGCCAAGCAGAACTCAGCATGCTACAGTAGTTATATATAGAATTTGCATTGAAATATTAAGCAAATTTTATCATCAGCTTTCAGTGAAGTTTTATTGCTTCTTTCTGCAGCTCTCACTAAAATAAGGCTGATTTTCAACTTTGTTCAAATGTGCTGTAACTTTTGTTCTAAATGGCTTTCAAGAGTCTTTTATGGCTTGCCAAGCAGAACTCAGCATGCTACAGTAGTTATATATAGTATTTGCATTGAAATATTAAGCAAATTTTATCATCAGCTTTCAGTGAAGTTTTATTGCCTCTTTCTGCAGCTCTCACTGAAATAAGGCTAATTTTCAACTTTGTTCAAATGTGCTGTAACTTTTGTTCTAAATGGCTTTCAAGAGTCTTTTATGGCTTGCCAAGCAGAACTCAGCATGCTACAGTAGTTATATATAGTATTTGCATTGAAATTTTAAGCAAATTTTATCATCAGCTTTCAGTGAAGTTTTATTGCTTCTTTCTGCAGCTCTCACTAAAATAAGGCTGATTTTCAACTTTGTTCAAATGTGCTCTAACTTTTGTTCTAAATGGCTTTCAAGAGTCTTTTATGGCTTGCCAAGCAGAACTCAGCATGCTACAGTAGTTATATATAGTATTTGCATTGAAATTTTAAGCAAATTTTATCATCAGCTTTCAGTGAAGTTTTATTGCTTCTTTCTGCAGCTCTCACTAAAATAAGGCTAATTTTCAACTTTGTTCAAATGTGCTGTAACTTTTGTTCTAAATGGCTTTCAAGAGTCTTTCATGGCTTGCCAAGCAGAACTCAGCATGCTACAGTAGTTATATATAGTATTTGCATTGAAATATTAAGCAAATTTTATCATCAGCTTTCAGTGAAGTTTTATTGCTTCTTTCTGCAGCTCTCACTAAAATAAGGCTAACTTTTAACTTTGTTCAAATGTGCTATAACTTTTGTTCTAAATGGCTTTCAAGAGTCTTTTATGGCTTGCCAAGCAGAACTCAGCATGCTACAGTAGTTATATATAGTATTTGCATTGAAATATTAAGCAAATTTTATCATCAGCTTTCAGTGAAGTTTTATTGCTTCTTTCTGCAGCTCTCACTAAAATAAGGCTAATTTTCAACTTTGTTCAAATGTGCTGTAACTTTTGTTCTAAATGGCTTTCAAGAGTCTTTCATGGCTTGCCAAGCAGAACTCAGCATGCTACAGTAGTTATATATAGTATTTGCATTGAAATATTAAGCAAATTTTATCATCAGCTTTCAGTGAAGTTTTATTGCTTCTTTCTGCAGCTCTCACTAAAATAAGGCTAATTTTCAACTTTGTTCAAATGTGCTGTAACTTTTGTTCTAAATGGCTTTCAAGAGTCTTTTATGGCTTGCCAAGCAGAACTCAGCATGCTACAGTAGTTATATATAGTATTTGCATTTAAATATTAAGCAAATTTTATCATCAGCTTTCAGTGAAGTTTTATTGCTTCTTTCTGCAGCTCTCACTAAAATAAGGCTAATTTTTAACTTTGTTTAAATGTGCTGTAACTTTTGTTCTAAATGGCTTTCAAGAGTCTTTCATGGCTTGCCAAGCAGAACTCAGCATGCTACAGTAGTTATATATAGTATTTGCATTGAAATATTAAGCAAATTTTATCATCAGCTTTCAGTGAAGTTTTATTGCTTCTTTCTGCAGCTCTCACTAAAATAAGGCTAATTTTTAACTTTGTTCAAATGTGCTATAACTTTTGTTCTAAATGGCTTTCAGGAGTCTTTCATGGCTTGCCAAGCAGAACTCAGCATGCTACAGTAGTTATATATAGTATTTGCATTTAAATATTAAGCAAATTTTATCATCAGCTTTCAGTGAAGTTTTATTGCTTCTTTCTGCAGCTCTCACTAAAATAAGGCTAGTTTTTAACTTTGTTTAAATGTGCTGTAACTTTTGTTCTAAATGGCTTTCAAGAGTCTTTCATGGCTTGCCAAGCAGAACTCAGCATGCTACAGTAGTTATATATAGTATTTGCATTGAAATATTAAGCAAATTTTATCATCAGCTTTCAGTGAAGTTTTATTGCTTCTTTCTGCAGCTCTCACTAAAATAAGGCTAATTTTTAACTTTGTTCAAATGTGCTATAACTTTTGTTCTAAATGGCTTTCAGGAGTCTTTCATGGCTTGCCAAGCAGAACTCAGCATGCTACAGTAGTTATATATAGTATTTGCATTTAAATATTAAGCAAATTTTATCATCAGCTTTCAGTGAAGTTTTATTGCTTCTTTCTGCAGCTCTCACTAAAATAAGGCTAGTTTTTAACTTTGTTTAAATGTGCTGTAACTTTTGTTCTAAATGGCTTTCAAGAGTCTTTCATGGCTTGCCAAGCAGAACTCAGCATGCTACAGTAGTTATATATAGTATTTGCATTGAAATATTAAGCAAATTTTATCATCAGCTTTCAGTGAAGTTTTATTGCTTCTTTCTGCAGCTCTCACTAAAATAAGGCTAACTTTTAACTTTGTTCAAATGTGCTATAACTTTTGTTCTAAATGGCTTTCAAGAGTCTTTCATGGCTTGCCAAGCAGAACTCAGCATGCTACAGTAGTTATATATAGTATTTGCATTGAAATATTAAGCAAATTTTATCATCAGCTTGAAGTGAAGTTTTATTGCTTCTTTCTGCAGCTCTCACTAAAATAAGGCTAATTTTTAACTTTGTTCAAATGTGCTATAACTTTTGTTCTAAATGGCTTTCAAGAGTCTTTCATGGCTTGCCAAGCAGAACTCAGCATGCTACAGTAGTTATATATAGTATTTGCATTGAAATATTAAGCAAATTTTATCGTCAGCTTTCAGTGAAGTTTTATTGCTTCTTTCTGCAGCTCTCACTAAAATAAGGCTAATTTTTAACTTTGTTTAAATGTGCTGTAACTTTTGTTCTAAATGGCTTTCAAGAGTCTTTCATGGCTTGCCAAGCAGAACTCAGCATGCTACAGTAGTTATATATAGTATTTGCATTGAAATATTAAGCAAATTTTATCATCAGCTTTCAGTGAAGTTTTATTGCTTCTTTCTGCAGCTCTCACTAAAATAAGGCTAATTTTCAACTTTGTTCAAATGTGCTGTAACTTTTGTTCTAAATGGCTTTCAAGAGTCTTTTATGGCTTGCCAAGCAGAACTCAGCATGCTACAGTAGTTATATATAGTATTTGCATTGAAATATTAAGCAAATTTTATCATCAGCTTTCAGTGAAGTTTTATTGCCTCTTTCTGCAGCTCTCACTGAAATAAGGCTAATTTTCAACTTTGTTCAAATGTGCTGTAACTTTTGTTCTAAATGGCTTTCAAGAGTCTTTTATGGCTTGCCAAGCAGAACTCAGCATGCTACAGTAGTTATATATAGTATTTGCATTGAAATATTAAGCAAATTTTATCATCAGCTTTCAGTGAAGTTTTATTGCTTCTTTCTGCAGCTCTCACTGAAATAAGGCTAATTTTCAACTTTGTTCAAATGTGCTGTAACTTTTGTTCTAAATGGCTTTCAATAGTCTTTTATGGCTTGCCAAGCAGAACTCAGCATGCTACAGTAGTTATATATAGTATTTGCATTGAAATTTTAAGCAAATTTTATCATCAGCTTTCAGTGAAGTTTTATTGCTTCTTTCTGCAGCTCTCACTAAAATAAGGCTAATTTTCAACTTTGTTCAAATGTGCTGTAACTTTTGTTCTAAATGGCTTTCAAGAGTCTTTCATGGCTTGCCAAGCAGAACTCAGCATGCTACAGTAGTTATATATAGAATTTGCATTGAAATATTAAGCAAATTTTATCATCAGCTTTCAGTGAAGTTTTATTGCTTCTTTCTGCAGCTCTCACTAAAATAAGGCTGATTTTCAACTTTGTTCAAATGTGCTGTAACTTTTGTTCTAAATGGCTTTCAAGAGTCTTTTATGGCTTGCCAAGCAGAACTCAGCATGCTACAGTAGTTATATATAGTATTTGCATTGAAATATTAAGCAAATTTTATCATCAGCTTTCAGTGAAGTTTTATTGCCTCTTTCTGCAGCTCTCACTGAAATAAGGCTAATTTTCAACTTTGTTCAAATGTGCTGTAACTTTTGTTCTAAATGGCTTTCAAGAGTCTTTTATGGCTTGCCAAGCAGAACTCAGCATGCTACAGTAGTTATATATAGTATTTGCATTGAAATTTTAAGCAAATTTTATCATCAGCTTTCAGTGAAGTTTTATTGCTTCTTTCTGCAGCTCTCACTAAAATAAGGCTGATTTTCAACTTTGTTCAAATGTGCTCTAACTTTTGTTCTAAATGGCTTTCAAGAGTCTTTTATGGCTTGCCAAGCAGAACTCAGCATGCTACAGTAGTTATATATAGTATTTGCATTGAAATTTTAAGCAAATTTTATCATCAGCTTTCAGTGAAGTTTTATTGCTTCTTTCTGCAGCTCTCACTAAAATAAGGCTAATTTTCAACTTTGTTCAAATGTGCTGTAACTTTTGTTCTAAATGGCTTTCAAGAGTCTTTCATGGCTTGCCAAGCAGAACTCAGCATGCTACAGTAGTTATATATAGTATTTGCATTGAAATATTAAGCAAATTTTATCATCAGCTTTCAGTGAAGTTTTATTGCTTCTTTCTGCAGCTCTCACTAAAATAAGGCTAATTTTCAACTTTGTTCAAATGTGCTGTAACTTTTGTTCTAAATGGCTTTCAAGAGTCTTTCATGGCTTGCTAAGCAGAACTCAGCATGCTACAGTAGTTATATATAGTATTTGCATTGAAATATTAAGCAAATTTTATCTTCAGCTTTCAGTGAAGTTTTATTGCTTCTTTCTGCAGCTCTCACTAAAATAAGGCTAATTTTCAACTTTGTTCAAATGTGCTGTAACTTTTGTTCTAAATGGCTTTCAAGAGTCTTTCATGGCTTGCCAAGCAGAACTCAGCATGCTACAGTAGTTATATATAGTATTTGCATTGAAATATTAAGCAAATTTTATCATCAGCTTTAAGTGAAGTTTTATTGCTTCTTTCTGCAGCTCTCACTAAAATAAGGCTAATTTTTAACTTTGTTCAAATGTGCTATAACTTTTGTTCTAAATGGCTTTCAAGAGTCTTTCATGGCTTGCCAAGCAGAACTCAGCATGCTACAGTAGTTATATATAGTATTTGCATTGAAATATTAAGCAAATTTTATCATCAGCTTTCAGTGAAGTTTTATTGCTTCTTTCTGCAGCTCTCACTAAAATAAGGCTAATTTTCAACTTTGTTCAAATGTGCTGTAACTTTTGTTCTAAATGGCTTTCAAGAGTCTTTCATGGCTTGCCAAGCAGAACTCAGCATGCTACAGTAGTTATATATAGTATTTGCATTGAAATATTAAGCAAATTTTATCATCAGCTTTCAGTGAAGTTTTATTGCTTCTTTCTGCAGCTCTCACTAAAATAAGGCTAATTTTCAACTTTGTTCAAATGTGCTGTAACTTTTGTTCTAAATGGCTTTCAAGAGTCTTTTATGGCTTGCCAAGCAGAACTCAGCATGCTACAGTAGTTATATATAGTATTTGCATTGAAATATTAAGCAAATTTTATCATCAGCTTTCAGTGAAGTTTTATTGCTTCTTTCTGCAGCTCTCACTAAAATAAGGCTAATTTTTAACTTTGTTTAAATGTGCTGTAACTTTTGTTCTAAATGGCTTTCAAGAGTCTTTCATGGCTTGCCAAGCAGAACTCAGCATGCTACAGTAGTTATATATAGTATTTGCATTGAAATATTAAGCAAATTTTATCATCAGCTTTCAGTGAAGTTTTATTGCTTCTTTCTGCAGCTCTCACTAAAATAAGGCTAACTTTTAACTTTGTTCAAATGTGCTATAACTTTTGTTCTAAATGGCTTTCAAGAGTCTTTTATGGCTTGCCAAGCAGAACTCAGCATGCTACAGTAGTTATATATAGTATTTGCATTGAAATATTAAGCAAATTTTATCATCAGCTTTCAGTGAAGTTTTATTGCTTCTTTCTGCAGCTCTCACTAAAATAAGGCTAATTTTCAACTTTGTTCAAATGTGCTGTAACTTTTGTTCTAAATGGCTTTCAAGAGTCTTTCATGGCTTGCCAAGCAGAACTCAGCATGCTACAGTAGTTATATATAGTATTTGCATTGAAATATTAAGCAAATTTTATCATCAGCTTTCAGTGAAGTTTTATTGCTTCTTTCTGCAGCTCTCACTAAAATAAGGCTAATTTTTAACTTTGTTCAAATGTGCTATAACTTTTGTTCTAAATGGCTTTCAGGAGTCTTTCATGGCTTGCCAAGCAGAACTCAGCATGCTACAGTAGTTATATATAGTATTTGCATTTAAATATTAAGCAAATTTTATCATCAGCTTTCAGTGAAGTTTTATTGCTTCTTTCTGCAGCTCTCACTAAAATAAGGCTAGTTTTTAACTTTGTTTAAATGTGCTGTAACTTTTGTTCTAAATGGCTTTCAAGAGTCTTTCATGGCTTGCCAAGCAGAACTCAGCATGCTACAGTAGTTATATATAGTATTTGCATTGAAATATTAAGCAAATTTTATCATCAGCTTTCAGTGAAGTTTTATTGCTTCTTTCTGCAGCTCTCACTAAAATAAGGCTAACTTTTAACTTTGTTCAAATGTGCTATAACTTTTGTTCTAAATGGCTTTCAAGAGTCTTTCATGGCTTGCCAAGCAGAACTCAGCATGCTACAGTAGTTATATATAGTATTTGCATTGAAATATTAAGCAAATTTTATCATCAGCTTTAAGTGAAGTTTTATTGCTTCTTTCTGCAGCTCTCACTAAAATAAGGCTAATTTTTAACTTTGTTCAAATGTGCTATAACTTTTGTTCTAAATGGCTTTCAAGAGTCTTTCATGGCTTGCCAAGCAGAACTCAGCATGCTACAGTAGTTATATATAGTATTTGCATTGAAATATTAAGCAAATTTTATCATCAGCTTTAAGTGAAGTTTTATTGCTTCTTTCTGCAGCTCTCACTAAAATAAGGCTATTTTTCAACTTTGTTCAAATGTGCTGTAACTTTTGTTCTAAATGGCTTTCAAGAGTCTTTCATGGCTTGCCAAGCAGAACTCAGCATGCTACAGTAGTTATATATAGTATTTGCATTGAAATATTAAGCAAATTTTATCATCAGCTTTCAGTGAAGTTTTATTGCTTCTTTCTGCAGCTCTCACTAAAATAAGGCTAATTTTCAACTTTGTTCAAATGTGCTGTAACTTTTGTTCTAAATGGCTTTCAAGAGT
This sequence comes from Hyperoplus immaculatus, assembly GCA_949357725.1. Taxonomy (NCBI): domain Eukaryota; kingdom Metazoa; phylum Chordata; class Actinopteri; order Uranoscopiformes; family Ammodytidae; genus Hyperoplus; species Hyperoplus immaculatus. Next base: position 35,974 of record CASHTC010000508.1, read on the forward strand.
CTTTTATGGCTTGCCAAGCAGAACTCAGCATGCTACAGTAGTTATATATAGTATTTGCATTGAAATATTAAGCAAATTTTATCATCAGCTTTCAGTGAAGTTTTATTGCTTCTTTCTGCAGCTCTCACTAAAATAAGGCTAATTTTCAACTTTGTTCAAATGTGCTGTAACTTTTGTTCTAAATGGCTTTCAAGAGTCTTTCATGGCTTGCCAAGCAGAACTCAGCATGCTACAGTAGTTATATATAGTATTTGCATTGAAATATTAAGCAAATTTTATCATCAGCTTTCAGTGAAGTTTTATTGCTTCTTTCTGCAGCTCTCACTAAAATAAGGCGAACTTTTAACTTTGTTCAAATGTGCTATAACTTTTGTTCTAAATGGCTTTCAAGAGTCTTTCATGGCTTGCCAAGCAGAACTCAGCATGCTACAGTAGTTATATATAGTATTTGCATTGAAATATTAAGCAAATTTTATCATCAGCTTGAAGTGAAGTTTTATTGCTTCTTTCTGCAGCTCTCACTAAAATAAGGCTAATTTTTAACTTTGTTCAAATGTGCTATAACTTTTGTTCTAAATGGCTTTCAAGAGTCTTTCATGGCTTGCCAAGCAGAACTCAGCATGCTACAGTAGTTATATATTTGCATTGAAATATTAAGCAAATTTTATGATCAGCTTTCAGTGAAGTTTTATTGCTTCTTTCTGCAGCTCTCACTAAAATAAGGCTAATTTTCAACTTTGTTCAAATGTGCTGTAACTTTTGTTCTAAATGGCTTTCAAGAGTCTTTTATGGCTTGCCAAGCAGAACTCAGCATGCTACAGTAGTTATATATAGTATTTGCATTGAAATATTAAGCAAATTTTATCATCAGCTTTCAGTGAAGTTTTATTGCTTCTTTCTGCAGCTCTCACTAAAATAAGGCTAATTTTCAACTTTGTTCAAATGTGCTGTAACTTTTGTTCTAAATGGCTTTCAAGAGTCTTTCATGGCTTGCCAAGCAGAACTCAGCATGCTACAGTAGTTATATATAGTATTTGCATTGAAATATTAAGCAAATTTTATCATCAGCTTTCAGTGAAGTTTTATTGCTTCTTTCTGCAGCTCTCACTAAAATAAGGCTAATTTTCAACTTTGTTCAAATGTGCTGTAACTTTTGTTCTAAATGGCTTTCAAGAGTCTTTTATGGCTTGCCAAGCAGAACTCAGCATGCTACAGTAGTTATATATAGTATTTGCATTGAAATATTAAGCAAATTTTATCATCAGCTTTCAGTGAAGTTTTATTGCTTCTTTCTGCAGCTCTCACTAAAATAAGGCTAATTTTCAACTTTGTTCAAATGTGCTGTAACTTTTGTTCTAAATGGCTTTCAAGAGTCTTTTATGGCTTGCCAAGCAGAACTCAGCATGCTACAGTAGTTATATATAGTATTTGCATTGAAATATTAAGCAAATTTTATCATCAGCTTTCAGTGAAGTTTTATTGCTTCTTTCTGCAGCTCTCACTAAAATAAGGCTAATTTTCAACTTTGTTCAAATGTGCTGTAACTTTTGTTCTAAATGGCTTTCAAGAGTCTTTCATGGCTTGCCAAGCAGAACTCAGCATGCTACAGTAGTTATATATAGTATTTGCATTGAAATATTAAGCAAATTTTATCATCAGCTTTCAGTGAAGTTTTATTGCTTCTTTCTGCAGCTCTCACTAAAATAAGGCTAACTTTTAACTTTGTTCAAATGTGCTATAACTTTTGTTCTAAATGGCTTTCAAGAGTCTTTCATGGCTTGCCAAGCAGAACTCAGCATGCTACAGTAGTTATATATAGTATTTGCATTGAAATATTAAGCAAATTTTATCATCAGCTTGAAGTGAAGTTTTATTGCTTCTTTCTGCAGCTCTCACTAAAATAAGGCTAATTTTTAACTTTGTTCAAATGTGCTATAAATTTTGTTCTAAATGGCTTTCAAGAGTCTTTCATGGCTTGCCAAGCAGAACTCAGCATGCTACAGTAGTTATATATAGTATTTGCATTGAAATATTAAGCAAATTTTATGATCAGCTTTCAGTGAAGTTTTATTGCTTCTTTCTGCAGCTCTCACTAAAATAAGGCTAATTTTCAACTTTGTTCAAATGTGCTGTAACTTTTGTTCTAAATGGCTTTCAAGAGTCTTTTATGGCTTGCCAAGCAGAACTCAGCATGCTACAGTAGTTATATATAGTATTTGCATTGAAATATTAAGCAAATTTTATCATCAGCTTTCAGTGAAGTTTTATTGCTTCTTTCTGCAGCTCTCACTAAAATAAGGCTAATTTTCAACTTTGTTCAAATGTGCTGTAACTTTTGTTCTAAATGGCTTTCAAGAGTCTTTCATGGCTTGCCAAGCAGAACTCAGCATGCTACAGTAGTTATATATAGTATTTGCATTGAAATATTAAGCAAATTTTATCATCAGCTTTCAGTGAAGTTTTATTGCTTCTTTCTGCAGCTCTCACTAAAATAAGGCTAATTTTCAACTTTGTTCAAATGTGCTGTAACTTTTGTTCTAAATGGCTTTCAAGAGTCTTTTATGGCTTGCCAAGCAGAACTCAGCATGCTACAGTAGTTATATATAGTATTTGCATTGAAATATTAAGCAAATTTTATCATCAGCTTTCAGTGAAGTTTTATTGCTTCTTTTTGCAGCTCTCACTAAAATAAGGCTAATTTTCAACTTTGTTCAAATGTGCTGTAACTTTTGTTCTAAATGGCTTTCAAGAGTCTTTCATGGCTTGCCAAGCAGAACTCAGCATGCTACAGTAGTTATATATAGTATTTGCATTGAAATATTAAGCAAATTTTATCATCAGCTTTAAGTGAAGTTTTATTGCTTCTTTCTGCAGCTCTCACTAAAATAAGGCTAATTTTTAACTTTGTTCAAATGTGCTATAACTTTTGTTCTAAATGGCTTTCAAGAGTCTTTCATGGCTTGCCAAGCAGAACTCAGCATGCTACAGTAGTTATATATAGTATTTGCATTGAAATATTAAGCAAATTTTATCATCAGCTTTAAGTGAAGTTTTATTGCTTCTTTCTGCAGCTCTCACTAAAATAAGGCTATTTTTCAACTTTGTTCAAATGTGCTGTAACTTTTGTTCTAAATGGCTTTCAAGAGTCTTTCATGGCTTGCCAAGCAGAACTCAGCATGCTACAGTAGTTATATATAGTATTTGCATTGAAATATTAAGCAAATTTTATCATCAGCTTTCAGTGAAGTTTTATTGCTTCTTTCTGCAGCTCTCACTGAAATAAGGCTAATTTTCAACTTTGTTCAAATGTGCTGTGACTTTTGTTCTAAATGGCTTTCAAGAGTCTTTTATGGCTTGCCAAGCAGAACTCAGCATGCTACAGTAGTTATATATAGTATTTGCATTGAAATTTTAAGCAAATTTTATCATCAGCTTTCAGTGAAGTTTTATTGCTTCTTTCTGCAGCTCTCACTAAAATAAGGCTAATTTTCAACTTTGTTCAAATGTGCTGTAACTTTTGTTCTAAATGGCTTTCAAGAGTCTTTTATGGCTTGCCAAGCAGAACTCAGCATGCTATAGTAGTTATATATAGTATTTGCATTGAAATATTAAGCAAATTTTATCATCAGCTTTCAGTGAAGTTTTATTGCTTCTTTCTGCAGCTCTCACTAAAATAAGGCTAATTTTTAACTTTGTTTAAATGTGCTGTAACTTTTGTTCTAAATGGCTTTCAAGAGTCTTTCATGGCTTGCCAAGCAGAACTCAGCATGCTACAGTAGTTATATATAGTATTTGCATTGAAATATTAAGCAAATTTTATCATCAGCTTTCAGTGAAGTTTTATTGCTTCTTTCTGCAGCTCTCACTAAAATAAGGCTAACTTTTAACTTTGTTCAAATGTGCTATAACTTTTGTTCTAAATGGCTTTCAAGAGTCTTTCATGGCTTGCCAAGCAGAACTCAGCATGCTACAGTAGTTATATATAGTATTGGCATTGAAATATTAAGCAAATTTTATGATCAGCTTTCAGTGAAGTTTTATTGCTTCTTTCTGCAGCTCTCACTAAAATAAGGCTAATTTTCAACTTTGTTCAAATGTGCTGTAACTTTTGTTCTAAATGGCTTTCAAGAGTCTTTTATGGCTTGCCAAGCAGAACTCAGCATGCTACAGTAGTTATATATAGTATTTGCATTGAAATATTAAGCAAATTTTATCATCAGCTTTCAGTGAAGTTTTATTGCTTCTTTCTGCAGCTCTCACTAAAATAAGGCTAATTTTCAACTTTGTTCAAATGTGCTGTAACTTTTGTTCTAAATGGCTTTCAAGAGTCTTTCATGGCTTGCCAAGCAGAACTCAGCATGCTACAGTAGTTATATATAGTATTTGCATTGAAATATTAAGCAAATTTTATCATCAGCTTTCAGTGAAGTTTTATTGCTTCTTTCTGCAGCTCTCACTAAAATAAGGCTAATTTTCAACTTTGTTCAAATGTGCTGTAACTTTTGTTCTAAATGGCTTTCAAGAGTCTTTTATGGCTTGCCAAGCAGAACTCAGCATGCTACAGTAGTTATATATAGTATTTGCATTGAAATATTAAGCAAATTTTATCATCAGCTTTCAGTGAAGTTTTATTGCTTCTTTCTGCAGCTCTCACTAAAATAAGGCTAATTTTCAACTTTGTTCAAATGTGCTGTAACTTTTGTTCTAAATGGCTTTCAAGAGTCTTTTATGGCTTGCCAAGCAGAACTCAGCATGCTACAGTAGTTATATATAGTATTTGCATTGAAATATTAAGCAAATTTTATCATCAGCTTTCAGTGAAGTTTTATTGCTTCTTTCTGCAGCTCTCACTAAAATAAGGCTAATTTTCAACTTTGTTCAAATGTGCTGTAACTTTTGTTCTAAATGGCTTTCAAGAGTCTTTCATGGCTTGCCAAGCAGAACTCAGCATGCTACAGTAGTTATATATAGTATTTGCATTGAAATATTAAGCAAATTTTATCATCAGCTTTCAGTGAAGTTTTATTGCTTCTTTCTGCAGCTCTCACTAAAATAAGGCTAACTTTTAACTTTGTTCAAATGTGCTATAACTTTTGTTCTAAATGGCTTTCAAGAGTCTTTCATGGCTTGCCAAGCAGAACTCAGCATGCTACAGTAGTTATATATAGTATTTGCATTGAAATATTAAGCAAATTTTATCATCAGCTTGAAGTGAAGTTTTATTGCTTCTTTCTGCAGCTCTCACTAAAATAAGGCTAATTTTTAACTTTGTTCAAATGTGCTATAAATTTTGTTCTAAATGGCTTTCAAGAGTCTTTCATGGCTTGCCAAGCAGAACTCAGCATGCTACAGTAGTTATATATAGTATTTGCATTGAAATATTAAGCAAATTTTATGATCAGCTTTCAGTGAAGTTTTATTGCTTCTTTCTGCAGCTCTCACTAAAATAAGGCTAATTTTCAACTTTGTTCAAATGTGCTGTAACTTTTGTTCTAAATGGCTTTCAAGAGTCTTTTATGGCTTGCCAAGCAGAACTCAGCATGCTACAGTAGTTATATATAGTATTTGCATTGAAATATTAAGCAAATTTTATCATCAGCTTTCAGTGAAGTTTTATTGCTTCTTTCTGCAGCTCTCACTAAAATAAGGCTAATTTTCAACTTTGTTCAAATGTGCTGTAACTTTTGTTCTAAATGGCTTTCAAGAGTCTTTCATGGCTTGCCAAGCAGAACTCAGCATGCTACAGTAGTTATATATAGTATTTGCATTGAAATATTAAGCAAATTTTATCATCAGCTTTCAGTGAAGTTTTATTGCTTCTTTCTGCAGCTCTCACTAAAATAAGGCTAATTTTCAACTTTGTTCAAATGTGCTGTAACTTTTGTTCTAAATGGCTTTCAAGAGTCTTTTATGGCTTGCCAAGCAGAACTCAGCATGCTACAGTAGTTATATATAGTATTTGCATTGAAATATTAAGCAAATTTTATCATCAGCTTTCAGTGAAGTTTTATTGCTTCTTTTTGCAGCTCTCACTAAAATAAGGCTAATTTTCAACTTTGTTCAAATGTGCTGTAACTTTTGTTCTAAATGGCTTTCAAGAGTCTTTCATGGCTTGCCAAGCAGAACTCAGCATGCTACAGTAGTTATATATAGTATTTGCATTGAAATATTAAGCAAATTTTATCATCAGCTTTAAGTGAAGTTTTATTGCTTCTTTCTGCAGCTCTCACTAAAATAAGGCTAATTTTTAACTTTGTTCAAATGTGCTATAACTTTTGTTCTAAATGGCTTTCAAGAGTCTTTCATGGCTTGCCAAGCAGAACTCAGCATGCTACAGTAGTTATATATAGTATTTGCATTGAAATATTAAGCAAATTTTATCATCAGCTTTAAGTGAAGTTTTATTGCTTCTTTCTGCAGCTCTCACTAAAATAAGGCTATTTTTCAACTTTGTTCAAATGTGCTGTAACTTTTGTTCTAAATGGCTTTCAAGAGTCTTTCATGGCTTGCCAAGCAGAACTCAGCATGCTACAGTAGTTATATATAGTATTTGCATTGAAATATTAAGCAAATTTTATCATCAGCTTTCAGTGAAGTTTTATTGCTTCTTTCTGCAGCTCTCACTGAAATAAGGCTAATTTTCAACTTTGTTCAAATGTGCTGTGACTTTTGTTCTAAATGGCTTTCAAGAGTCTTTTATGGCTTGCCAAGCAGAACTCAGCATGCTACAGTAGTTATATATAGTATTTGCATTGAAATTTTAAGCAAATTTTATCATCAGCTTTCAGTGAAGTTTTATTGCTTCTTTCTGCAGCTCTCACTAAAATAAGGCTAATTTTCAACTTTGTTCAAATGTGCTGTAACTTTTGTTCTAAATGGCTTTCAAGAGTCTTTTATGGCTTGCCAAGCAGAACTCAGCATGCTATAGTAGTTATATATAGTATTTGCATTGAAATATTAAGCAAATTTTATCATCAGCTTTCAGTGAAGTTTTATTGCTTCTTTCTGCAGCTCTCACTAAAATAAGGCTAATTTTTAACTTTGTTTAAATGTGCTGTAACTTTTGTTCTAAATGGCTTTCAAGAGTCTTTCATGGCTTGCCAAGCAGAACTCAGCATGCTACAGTAGTTATATATAGTATTTGCATTGAAATATTAAGCAAATTTTATCATCAGCTTTCAGTGAAGTTTTATTGCTTCTTTCTGCAGCTCTCACTAAAATAAGGCTAACTTTTAACTTTGTTCAAATGTGCTATAACTTTTGTTCTAAATGGCTTTCAAGAGTCTTTCATGGCTTGCCAAGCAGAACTCAGCATGCTACAGTAGTTATATATAGTATTTGCATTGAAATATTAAGAAAATTTTATCATCAGCTTGAAGTGAAGTTTTATTGCTTCTTTCTGCAGCTCTCACTAAAATAAGGCTAATTTTCAACTTTATTCAAATGTGCTGTAACTTTTGTTCTAAATGGCTTTCAAGAGTCTTTTATGGCTTGCCAAGCAGAACTCAGCATGCTACAGTAGTTATATATAGTATTTGCATTGAAATATTAAGCAAATTTTATCATCAGCTTTCAGAGAAGTTTTATTGCTTCTTTCTGCAGCTCTCACTGAAATAAGGCTAATTTTCAACTTTGTTCAAATGTGCTGTAACTTTTGTTCTAAATGGCTTTCAAGAGTCTTTTATGGCTTGCCAAGCAGAACTCAGCATGCTACAGTAGTTATATATAGTATTGGCATTGAAATTTTAAGCAAATTTTGTCATCAGCTTTCAGTGAAGTTTTATTGCTTCTTTCTGCAGCTCTCACTAAAATAAGGCTAATTTTCAACTTTGTTCAAATGTGCTGTAACTTTTGTTCTAAATGGCTTTCAAGAGTCCTTTATGGCTTGCCAAGCAGAACTCAGCATGCTACAGTAGTTATATATAGTATTTGCATTGAAATATTAAGCAAATTTTATCATCAGCTTTCAGAGAAGTTTTATTGCTTCTTTCTGCAGCTCTCACTGAAATAAGGCTAATTTTCAACTTTGTTCAAATGTGCTGTAACTTTTGTTCTAAATGGCTTTCAAGAGTCTTTTATGGCTTGCCAAGCAGAACTCAGCATGCTACAGTAGTTATATATAGTATTTGCATTGAAATATTAAGCAAATTTTATCATCAGCTTTCAGTGAAGTTTTATTGCTTCTTTCTGCAGCTCTCACTAAAATAAGGCTAATTTTCAACTTTGTTCAAATGTGCTGTAACTTTTGTTCTAAATGGCTTTCAAGAGTCTTTTATGGCTTGCCAAGCAGAACTCAGCATGCTACAGTAGTTATATATAGTATTTGCATTGAAATATTAAGCAAATTTTATCATCAGCTTTCAGTGAAGTTTCATTGCTTCTTTCTGCAGCTCTCACTAAAATAAGGCTAATTTTCAACTTTGTTCAAATGTGCTGTAACTTTTGTTCTAAATGGCTTTCAAGAGTCTTTTATGGCTTGCCAAGCAGAACTCAGCATGCTACAGTAGTTATATATAGTATTTGCATTGAAATATTAAGCAAATTTTATCATCAGCTTTCAGAGAAGTTTTATTGCTTCTTTCTGCAGCTCTCACTGAAATAAGGCTAATTTTCAACTTTGTTCAAATGTGCTGTAACTTTTGTTCTAAATGGCTTTCAAGAGTCTTTTATGGCTTGCCAAGCAGAACTCAGCATGCTACAGTAGTTATATATAGTATTGGCATTGAAATTTTAAGCAAATTTTGTCATCAGCTTTCAGTGAAGTTTTATTGCTTCTTTCTGCAGCTCTCACTAAAATAAGGCTAATTTTCAACTTTGTTCAAATGTGCTGTAACTTTTGTTCTAAATGGCTTTCAAGAGTCTTTTATGGCTTGCCAAGCAGAACTCAGCATGCTACAGTAGTTATATATAGTATTTGCATTGAAATATTAAGCAAATTTTATCATCAGCTTTCAGTGAAGTTTTATTGCTTCTTTCTGCAGCTCTCACTAAAATAAGGCTAATTTTCAACTTTGTTCAAATGTGCTGTAACTTTTGTTCTAAATGGCTTTCAAGAGTCTTTTATGGCTTGCCACGCAGAACTCAGCATGCTACAGTAGTTATATATAGTATTGGCATTGAAATTTTAAGCAAATTTTGTCATCAGCTTTCAGTGAAGTTTTATTGCTTCTTTCTGCAGCTCTCACTAAAATAAGGCTAATTTTCAACTTTGTTCAAATGTGCTGTAACTTTTGTTCTAAATGGCTTTCAAGAGTCTTTTATGGCTTGCCAAGCAGAACTCAGCATGCTACAGTAGTTATATATAGTATTTGCATTGAAATATTAAGCAAATTTTATCATCAGCTTTCAGTGAAATTTTATTGCTTCTTTCTGCAGCTCTCACTAAAATAAGGCTATTTTTCAACTTTGTTCAAATGTGCTGTAACTTTTGTTCTAAATGGCTTTCAAGAGTCTTTCATGGCTTGCCAAGCAGAACTCAGCATGCTACAGTAGTTATATATAGTATTTGCATTGAAATATTAAGCAAATTTTATGATCAGCTTTCAGTGAAGTTTTATTGCTTCTTTCTGCAACTCTCACTGAAATAAGGCTAATTTTCAACTTTGTTCAAATGTGCTGTAACTTTTGTTCTAAATGGCTTTCAAGAGTCTTTTATGGCTTGCCAAGCAGAACTCAGCATGCTACAGTAGTTATATATAGTATTTGCATTGAAATATTAAGCAAATTTTATCATCAGCTTTCAGTGAAGTTTTATTGCTTCTTTCTGCAGCTCTCACTAAAATAAGGCTAATTTTCAACTTTGTTCAAATGTGCTGTAACTTTTGTTCTAAATGGCTTTCAAGAGTCTTTTATGGCTTGCCAAGCAGAACTCAGCATGCTACAGTAGTTATATATAGTATTTGCATTGAAATATTAAGCAAATTTTATCATCAGCTTTCAGAGAAGTTTTATTGCTTCTTTCTGCAGCTCTCACTGAAATAAGGCTAATTTTCAACTTTGTTCAAATGTGCTGTAACTTTTGTTCTAAATGGCTTTCAAGAGTCTTTTATGGCTTGCCAAGCAGAACTCAGCATGCTACAGTAGTTATATATAGTATTGGCATTGAAATTTTAAGCAAATTTTGTCATCAGCTTTCAGTGAAGTTTTATTGCTTCTTTCTGCAGCTCTCACTAAAATAAGGCTAATTTTCAACTTTGTTCAAATGTGCTGTAACTTTTGTTCTAAATGGCTTTCAAGAGTCTTTTATGGCTTGCCAAGCAGAACTCAGCATGCTACAGTAGTTATATATAGTATTTGCATTGAAATATTAAGCAAATTTTATCATCAGCTTTCAGTGAAGTTTTATTGCTTCTTTCTGCAGCTCTCACTAAAATAAGGCTAATTTTCAACTTTGTTCAAATGTGCTGTAACTTTTGTTCTAAATGGCTTTCAAGAGTCTTTTATGGCTTGCCACGCAGAACTCAGCATGCTACAGTAGTTATATATAGTATTGGCATTGAAATTTTAAGCAAATTTTGTCATCAGCTTTCAGTGAAGTTTTATTGCTTCTTTCTGCAGCTCTCACTAAAATAAGGCTAATTTTCAACTTTGTTCAAATGTGCTGTAACTTTTGTTCTAAATGGCTTTCAAGAGTCTTTTATGGCTTGCCAAGCAGAACTCAGCATGCTACAGTAGTTATATATAGTATTTGCATTGAAATATTAAGCAAATTTTATCATCAGCTTTCAGTGAAATTTTATTGCTTCTTTCTGCAGCTCTCACTAAAATAAGGCTATTTTTCAACTTTGTTCAAATGTGCTGTAACTTTTGTTCTAAATGGCTTTCAAGAGTCTTTCATGGCTTGCCAAGCAGAACTCAGCATGCTACAGTAGTTATATATAGTATTTGCATTGAAATATTAAGCAAATTTTATGATCAGCTTTCAGTGAAGTTTTATTGCTTCTTTCTGCAACTCTCACTGAAATAAGGCTAATTTTCAACTTTGTTCAAATGTGCTGTAACTTTTGTTCTAAATGGCTTTCAAGAGTCTTTTATGGCTTGCCAAGCAGAACTCAGCATGCTACAGTAGTTATATATAGTATTTGCATTGAAATATTAAGCAAATTTTATCATCAGCTTTCAGTGAAGTTTTATTGCTTCTTTCTGCAGCTCTCACTAAAATAAGGCTAATTTTCAACTTTGTTCAAATGTGCTGTAACTTTTGTTCTAAATGGCTTTCAAGAGTCTTTTATGGCTTGCCAAGCAGAACTCAGCATGCTACAGTAGTTATATATAGTATTTGCATTGAAATATTAAGCAAATTTTATCATCAGCTTTCAGTGAAATTTTATTGCTTCTTTCTGCAGCTCTCACTAAAATAAGGCTATTTTTCAACTTTGTTCAAATGTGCTGTAACTTTTGTTCTAAATGGCTTTCAAGAGTCTTTCATGGCTTGCCAAGCAGAACTCAGCATGCTACAGTAGTTATATATAGTATTTGCATTGAAATATTAAGCAAATTTTATCATCAGCTTTCAGAGAAGTTTTATTGCTTCTTTCTGCAGCTCTCACTGAAATAAGGCTAATTTTCAACTTTGTTCAAATGTGCTGTAACTTTTGTTCTAAATGGCTTTCAAGAGTCTTTTATGGCTTGCCAAGCAGAACTCAGCATGCTACAGTAGTTATATATAGTATTGGCATTGAAATTTTAAGCAAATTTTGTCATCAGCTTTCAGTGAAGTTTTATTGCTTCTTTCTGCAGCTCTCACTAAAATAAGGCTAATTTTCAACTTTGTTCAAATGTGCTGTAACTTTTGTTCTAAATGGCTTTCAAGAGTCTTTTATGGCTTGCCAAGCAGAACTCAGCATGCTACAGTAGTTATATATAGTATTTGCATTGAAATATTAAGCAAATTTTATCATCAGCTTTCAGTGAAGTTTTATTGCTTCTTTCTGCAGCTCTCACTAAAATAAGGCTAATTTTCAACTTTGTTCAAATGTGCTGTAACTTTTGTTCTAAATGGCTTTCAAGAGTCTTTTATGGCTTGCCAAGCAGAACTCAGCATGCTACAGTAGTTATATATAGTATTTGCATTGAAATATTAAGCAAATTTTATCATCAGCTTTCAGAGAAGTTTTATTGCTTCTTTCTGCAGCTCTCACTGAAATAAGGCTAATTTTCAACTTTGTTCAAATGTGCTGTAACTTTTGTTCTAAATGGCTTTCAAGAGTCTTTTATGGCTTGCCAAGCAGAACTCAGCATGCTACAGTAGTTATATATAGTATTGGCATTGAAATTTTAAGCAAATTTTGTCATCAGCTTTCAGTGAAGTTTTATTGCTTCTTTCTGCAGCTCTCACTAAAATAAGGCTAATTTTCAACTTTGTTCAAATGTGCTGTAACTTTTGTTCTAAATGGCTTTCAAGAGTCTTTTATGGCTTGCCAAGCAGAACTCAGCATGCTACAGTAGTTATATATAGTATTTGCATTGAAATATTAAGCAAATTTTATCATCAGCTTTCAGAGAAGTTTTATTGCTTCTTTCTGCAGCTCTCACTGAAATAAGGCTAATTTTCAACTTTGTTCAAATGTGCTGTAACTTTTGTTCTAAATGGCTTTCAAGAGTCTTTTATGGCTTGCCAAGCAGAACTCAGCATGCTACAGTAGTTATATATAGTATTTGCATTGAAATATTAAGCAAATTTTATCATCAGCTTTCAGTGAAGTTTTATTGCTTCTTTCTGCAGCTCTCACTAAAATAAGGCTAATTTTCAACTTTGTTCAAATGTGCTGTAACTTTTGTTCTAAATGGCTTTCAAGAGTCTTTTATGGCTTGCCAAGCAGAACTCAGCATGCTACAGTAGTTATATATAGTATTTGCATTGAAATATTAAGCAAATTTTATCATCAGCTTTCAGTGAAGTTTCATTGCTTCTTTCTGCAGCTCTCACTAAAATAAGGCTAATTTTCAACTTTGTTCAAATGTGCTGTAACTTTTGTTCTAAATGGCTTTCAAGAGTCTTTTATGGCTTGCCAAGCAGAACTCAGCATGCTACAGTAGTTATATATAGTATTTGCATTGAAATATTAAGCAAATTTTATCATCAGCTTTCAGAGAAGTTTTATTGCTTCTTTCTGCAGCTCTCACTGAAATAAGGCTAATTTTCAACTTTGTTCAAATGTGCTGTAACTTTTGTTCTAAATGGCTTTCAAGAGTCTTTTATGGCTTGCCAAGCAGAACTCAGCATGCTACAGTAGTTATATATAGTATTGGCATTGAAATTTTAAGCAAATTTTGTCATCAGCTTTCAGTGAAGTTTTATTGCTTCTTTCTGCAGCTCTCACTAAAATAAGGCTAATTTTCAACTTTGTTCAAATGTGCTGTAACTTTTGTTCTAAATGGCTTTCAAGAGTCTTTTATGGCTTGCCAAGCAGAACTCAGCATGCTACAGTAGTTATATATAGTATTTGCATTGAAATATTAAGCAAATTTTATCATCAGCTTTCAGTGAAGTTTTATTGCTTCTTTCTGCAGCTCTCACTAAAATAAGGCTAATTTTCAACTTTGTTCAAATGTGCTGTAACTTTTGTTCTAAATGGCTTTCAAGAGTCTTTTATGGCTTGCCACGCAGAACTCAGCATGCTACAGTAGTTATATATAGTATTGGCATTGAAATTTTAAGCAAATTTTGTCATCAGCTTTCAGTGAAGTTTTATTGCTTCTTTCTGCAGCTCTCACTAAAATAAGGCTAATTTTCAACTTTGTTCAAATGTGCTGTAACTTTTGTTCTAAATGGCTTTCAAGAGTCTTTTATGGCTTGCCAAGCAGAACTCAGCATGCTACAGTAGTTATATATAGTATTTGCATTGAAATATTAAGCAAATTTTATCATCAGCTTTCAGTGAAATTTTATTGCTTCTTTCTGCAGCTCTCACTAAAATAAGGCTATTTTTCAACTTTGTTCAAATGTGCTGTAACTTTTGTTCTAAATGGCTTTCAAGAGTCTTTCATGGCTTGCCAAGCAGAACTCAGCATGCTACAGTAGTTATATATAGTATTTGCATTGAAATATTAAGCAAATTTTATGATCAGCTTTCAGTGAAGTTTTATTGCTTCTTTCTGCAACTCTCACTGAAATAAGGCTAATTTTCAACTTTGTTCAAATGTGCTGTAACTTTTGTTCTAAATGGCTTTCAAGAGTCTTTTATGGCTTGCCAAGCAGAACTCAGCATGCTACAGTAGTTATATATAGTATTTGCATTGAAATATTAAGCAAATTTTATCATCAGCTTTCAGTGAAGTTTTATTGCTTCTTTCTGCAGCTCTCACTAAAATAAGGCTAATTTTCAACTTTGTTCAAATGTGCTGTAACTTTTGTTCTAAATGGCTTTCAAGAGTCTTTTATGGCTTGCCAAGCAGAACTCAGCATGCTACAGTAGTTATATATAGTATTTGCATTGAAATATTAAGCAAATTTTATCATCAGCTTTCAGAGAAGTTTTATTGCTTCTTTCTGCAGCTCTCACTGAAATAAGGCTAATTTTCAACTTTGTTCAAATGTGCTGTAACTTTTGTTCTAAATGGCTTTCAAGAGTCTTTTATGGCTTGCCAAGCAGAACTCAGCATGCTACAGTAGTTATATATAGTATTGGCATTGAAATTTTAAGCAAATTTTGTCATCAGCTTTCAGTGAAGTTTTATTGCTTCTTTCTGCAGCTCTCACTAAAATAAGGCTAATTTTCAACTTTGTTCAAATGTGCTGTAACTTTTGTTCTAAATGGCTTTCAAGAGTCTTTTATGGCTTGCCAAGCAGAACTCAGCATGCTACAGTAGTTATATATAGTATTTGCATTGAAATATTAAGCAAATTTTATCATCAGCTTTCAGTGAAGTTTTATTGCTTCTTTCTGCAGCTCTCACTAAAATAAGGCTAATTTTCAACTTTGTTCAAATGTGCTGTAACTTTTGTTCTAAATGGCTTTCAAGAGTCTTTTATGGCTTGCCACGCAGAACTCAGCATGCTACAGTAGTTATATATAGTATTGGCATTGAAATTTTAAGCAAATTTTGTCATCAGCTTTCAGTGAAGTTTTATTGCTTCTTTCTGCAGCTCTCACTAAAATAAGGCTAATTTTCAACTTTGTTCAAATGTGCTGTAACTTTTGTTCTAAATGGCTTTCAAGAGTCTTTTATGGCTTGCCAAGCAGAACTCAGCATGCTACAGTAGTTATATATAGTATTTGCATTGAAATATTAAGCAAATTTTATCATCAGCTTTCAGTGAAATTTTATTGCTTCTTTCTGCAGCTCTCACTAAAATAAGGCTATTTTTCAACTTTGTTCAAATGTGCTGTAACTTTTGTTCTAAATGGCTTTCAAGAGTCTTTCATGGCTTGCCAAGCAGAACTCAGCATGCTACAGTAGTTATATATAGTATTTGCATTGAAATATTAAGCAAATTTTATGATCAGCTTTCAGTGAAGTTTTATTGCTTCTTTCTGCAACTCTCACTGAAATAAGGCTAATTTTCAACTTTGTTCAAATGTGCTGTAACTTTTGTTCTAAATGGCTTTCAAGAGTCTTTTATGGCTTGCCAAGCAGAACTCAGCATGCTACAGTAGTTATATATAGTATTTGCATTGAAATATTAAGCAAATTTTATCATCAGCTTTCAGTGAAGTTTTATTGCTTCTTTCTGCAGCTCTCACTAAAATAAGGCTAATTTTCAACTTTGTTCAAATGTGCTGTAACTTTTGTTCTAAATGGCTTTCAAGAGTCTTTTATGGCTTGCCAAGCAGAACTCAGCATGCTACAGTAGTTATATATAGTATTTGCATTGAAATATTAAGCAAATTTTATCATCAGCTTTCAGTGAAATTTTATTGCTTCTTTCTGCAGCTCTCACTAAAATAAGGCTATTTTTCAACTTTGTTCAAATGTGCTGTAACTTTTGTTCTAAATGGCTTTCAAGAGTCTTTCATGGCTTGCCAAGCAGAACTCAGCATGCTACAGTAGTTATATATAGTATTTGCATTGAAATATTAAGCAAATTTTATCATCAGCTTTCAGAGAAGTTTTATTGCTTCTTTCTGCAGCTCTCACTGAAATAAGGCTAATTTTCAACTTTGTTCAAATGTGCTGTAACTTTTGTTCTAAATGGCTTTCAAGAGTCTTTTATGGCTTGCCAAGCAGAACTCAGCATGCTACAGTAGTTATATATAGTATTGGCATTGAAATTTTAAGCAAATTTTGTCATCAGCTTTCAGTGAAGTTTTATTGCTTCTTTCTGCAGCTCTCACTAAAATAAGGCTAATTTTCAACTTTGTTCAAATGTGCTGTAACTTTTGTTCTAAATGGCTTTCAAGAGTCTTTTATGGCTTGCCAAGCAGAACTCAGCATGCTACAGTAGTTATATATAGTATTTGCATTGAAATATTAAGCAAATTTTATCATCAGCTTTCAGTGAAGTTTTATTGCTTCTTTCTGCAGCTCTCACTAAAATAAGGCTAATTTTCAACTTTGTTCAAATGTGCTGTAACTTTTGTTCTAAATGGCTTTCAAGAGTCTTTTATGGCTTGCCACGCAGAACTCAGCATGCTACAGTAGTTATATATAGTATTGGCATTGAAATTTTAAGCAAATTTTGTCATCAGCTTTCAGTGAAGTTTTATTGCTTCTTTCTGCAGCTCTCACTAAAATAAGGCTAATTTTCAACTTTGTTCAAATGTGCTGTAACTTTTGTTCTAAATGGCTTTCAAGAGTCTTTTATGGCTTGCCAAGCAGAACTCAGCATGCTACAGTAGTTATATATAGTATTTGCATTGAAATATTAAGCAAATTTTATCATCAGCTTTCAGTGAAATTTTATTGCTTCTTTCTGCAGCTCTCACTAAAATAAGGCTATTTTTCAACTTTGTTCAAATGTGCTGTAACTTTTGTTCTAAATGGCTTTCAAGAGTCTTTCATGGCTTGCCAAGCAGAACTCAGCATGCTACAGTAGTTATATATAGTATTTGCATTGAAATATTAAGCAAATTTTATGATCAGCTTTCAGTGAAGTTTTATTGCTTCTTTCTGCAACTCTCACTGAAATAAGGCTAATTTTCAACTTTGTTCAAATGTGCTGTAACTTTTGTTCTAAATGGCTTTCAAGAGTCTTTTATGGCTTGCCAAGCAGAACTCAGCATGCTACAGTAGTTATATATAGTATTTGCATTGAAATATTAAGCAAATTTTATCATCAGCTTTCAGTGAAGTTTTATTGCTTCTTTCTGCAGCTCTCACTAAAATAAGGCTAATTTTCAACTTTGTTCAAATGTGCTGTAACTTTTGTTCTAAATGGCTTTCAAGAGTCTTTTATGGCTTGCCAAGCAGAACTCAGCATGCTACAGTAGTTATATATAGTATTTGCATTGAAATATTAAGCAAATTTTATCATCAGCTTTCAGTGAAATTTTATTGCTTCTTTCTGCAGCTCTCACTAAAATAAGGCTATTTTTCAACTTTGTTCAAATGTGCTGTAACTTTTGTTCTAAATGGCTTTCAAGAGTCTTTCATGGCTTGCCAAGCAGAACTCAGCATGCTACAGTAGTTATATATAGTATTTGCATTGAAATATTAAGCAAATTTTATCATCAGCTTTCAGTGAAGTTTTATTGCTTCTTTCTGCAACTCTCACTGAAATAAGGCTAATTTTCAACTTTGTTCAAATGTGCTGTAACTTTTGTTCTAAATGGCTTTCAAGAGTCTTTTATGGCTTGCCAAGCAGAACTCAGCATGCTACAGTAGTTATATATAGTATTTGCATTGAAATATTAAGCAAATTTTATCATCAGCTTTCAGTGAAGTTTTATTGCTTCTTTCTGCAGCTCTCACTAAAATAAGGCTAATTTTCAACTTTGTTCAAATGTGCTGTAACTTTTGTTCTAAATGGCTTTCAAGAGTCTTTTATGGCTTGCCAAGCAGAACTCAGCATGCTACAGTAGTTATATATAGTATTTGCATTGAAATATTAAGCAAATTTTATCATCAGCTTTCAGAGAAGTTTTATTGCTTCTTTCTGCAGCTCTCACTAAAATAAGGCTAATTTTCAACTTTGTTCAAATGTGCTGTAACTTTTGTTCTAAATGGCTTTCAAGAGTCTTTTATGGCTTGCCAAGCAGAACTCAGCATGCTACAGTAGTTATATATAGTATTTGCATTGAAATATTAAGCAAATTTTATCATCAGCTTTCAGTGAAATTGTATTGCTTCTTTCTGCAGCTCTCACTAAAATAAGGCTATTTTTCAACTTTGTTCAAATGTGCTGTAACTTTTGTTCTAAATGGCTTTCAAGAGTCTTTTATGGCTTGCCAAGCAGAACTCAGCATGCTACAGTAGTTATATATAGTATTGGCATTGAAATTTTAAGCAAATTTTGTCATCAGCTTTCAGTGAAGTTTTATTGCTTCTTTCTGCAGCTCTCACTAAAATAAGGCTAATTTTCAACTTTGTTCAAATGTGCTGTAACTTTTGTTCTAAATGGCTTTCAAGAGTCTTTCATGGCTTGCCAAGCAGAACTCAGCATGCTACAGTAGTTATATATAGTATTTGCATTGAAATATTAAGCAAATTTTATCATCAGCTTTCAGTGAAGTTTTATTGCTTCTTTCTGCAGCTCTCACTAAAATAAGGCTAATTTTCAACTTTGTTCAAATGTGCTGTAACTTTTGTTCTAAATGGCTTTCAAGAGTCTTTTATGGCTTGCCAAGCAGAACTCAGCATGCTACAGTAGTTATATATAGTATTTGCATTGAAATATTAAGCAAATTTTATCATCAGCTTTCAGTGAAATTGTATTGCTTCTTTCTGCAGCTCTCACTAAAATAAGGCTATTTTTCAACTTTGTTCAAATGTGCTGTAACTTTTGTTCTAAATGGCTTTCAAGAGTCTTTCATGGCTTGCCAAGCAGAACTCAGCATGCTACAGTAGTTATATATAGTATTTGCATTGAAATATTAAGCAAATTTTATGATCAGCTTTCAGTGAAGTTTTATTGCTTCTTTCTGCAACTCTCACTGAAAAAAGGCTAATTTTCAACTTTGTTCAAATGTGCTGTAACTTTTGTTCTAAATGGCTTTCAAGAGTCTTTTATGGCTTGCCAAGCAGAACTCAGCATGCTACAGTAGTTATATATAGTATTTGCATTGAAATATTAAGCAAATTTTATCATCAGCTTTCAGTGAAGTTTTATTGCTTCTTTCTGCAGCTCTCACTAAAATAAGGCTAATTTTCAACTTTGTTCAAATGTGCTGTAACTTTTGTTCTAAATGGCTTTCAAGAGTCTTTTATGGCTTGCCAAGCAGAACTCAGCATGCTACAGTAGTTATATATAGTATTTGCATTGAAATATTAAGCAAATTTTATCATCAGCTTTCAGTGAAGTTTTATTGCTTCTTTCTGCAGCTCTCACTAAAATAAGGCTAATTTTCAACTTTGTTCAAATGTGCTGTAACTTTTGTTCTAAATGGCTTTCAAGAGTCTTTTATGGCTTGCCACGCAGAACTCAGCATGCTACAGTAGTTATATATAGTATTGGCATTGAAATTTTAAGCAAATTTTGTCATCAGCTTTCAGTGAAGTTTTATTGCTTCTTTCTGCAGCTCTCACTAAAATAAGGCTAATTTTCAACTTTGTTCAAATGTGCTGTAACTTTTGTTCTAAATGGCTTTCAAGAGTCTTTTATGGCTTGCCAAGCAGAACTCAGCATGCTACAGTAGTTATATATAGTATTTGCATTGAAATATTAAGCAAATTTTATCATCAGCTTTCAGTGAAATTTTATTGCTTCTTTCTGCAGCTCTCACTAAAATAAGGCTATTTTTCAACTTTGTTCAAATGTGCTGTAACTTTTGTTCTAAATGGCTTTCAAGAGTCTTTCATGGCTTGCCAAGCAGAACTCAGCATGCTACAGTAGTTATATATAGTATTTGCATTGAAATATTAAGCAAATTTTATGATCAGCTTTCAGTGAAGTTTTATTGCTTCTTTCTGCAACTCTCACTGAAATAAGGCTAATTTTCAACTTTGTTCAAATGTGCTGTAACTTTTGTTCTAAATGGCTTTCAAGAGTCTTTTATGGCTTGCCAAGCAGAACTCAGCATGCTACAGTAGTTATATATAGTATTTGCATTGAAATATTAAGCAAATTTTATCATCAGCTTTCAGTGAAGTTTTATTGCTTCTTTCTGCAGCTCTCACTAAAATAAGGCTAATTTTCAACTTTGTTCAAATGTGCTGTAACTTTTGTTCTAAATGGCTTTCAAGAGTCTTTTATGGCTTGCCAAGCAGAACTCAGCATGCTACAGTAGTTATATATAGTATTTGCATTGAAATATTAAGCAAATTTTATCATCAGCTTTCAGTGAAATTTTATTGCTTCTTTCTGCAGCTCTCACTAAAATAAGGCTATTTTTCAACTTTGTTCAAATGTGCTGTAACTTTTGTTCTAAATGGCTTTCAAGAGTCTTTCATGGCTTGCCAAGCAGAACTCAGCATGCTACAGTAGTTATATATAGTATTTGCATTGAAATATTAAGCAAATTTTATCATCAGCTTTCAGAGAAGTTTTATTGCTTCTTTCTGCAGCTCTCACTGAAATAAGGCTAATTTTCAACTTTGTTCAAATGTGCTGTAACTTTTGTTCTAAATGGCTTTCAAGAGTCTTTTATGGCTTGCCAAGCAGAACTCAGCATGCTACAGTAGTTATATATAGTATTGGCATTGAAATTTTAAGCAAATTTTGTCATCAGCTTTCAGTGAAGTTTTATTGCTTCTTTCTGCAGCTCTCACTAAAATAAGGCTAATTTTCAACTTTGTTCAAATGTGCTGTAACTTTTGTTCTAAATGGCTTTCAAGAGTCTTTTATGGCTTGCCAAGCAGAACTCAGCATGCTACAGTAGTTATATATAGTATTTGCATTGAAATATTAAGCAAATTTTATCATCAGCTTTCAGTGAAGTTTTATTGCTTCTTTCTGCAGCTCTCACTAAAATAAGGCTAATTTTCAACTTTGTTCAAATGTGCTGTAACTTTTGTTCTAAATGGCTTTCAAGAGTCTTTTATGGCTTGCCACGCAGAACTCAGCATGCTACAGTAGTTATATATAGTATTGGCATTGAAATTTTAAGCAAATTTTGTCATCAGCTTTCAGTGAAGTTTTATTGCTTCTTTCTGCAGCTCTCACTAAAATAAGGCTAATTTTCAACTTTGTTCAAATGTGCTGTAACTTTTGTTCTAAATGGCTTTCAAGAGTCTTTTATGGCTTGCCAAGCAGAACTCAGCATGCTACAGTAGTTATATATAGTATTTGCATTGAAATATTAAGCAAATTTTATCATCAGCTTTCAGTGAAATTTTATTGCTTCTTTCTGCAGCTCTCACTAAAATAAGGCTATTTTTCAACTTTGTTCAAATGTGCTGTAACTTTTGTTCTAAATGGCTTTCAAGAGTCTTTCATGGCTTGCCAAGCAGAACTCAGCATGCTACAGTAGTTATATATAGTATTTGCATTGAAATATTAAGCAAATTTTATGATCAGCTTTCAGTGAAGTTTTATTGCTTCTTTCTGCAACTCTCACTGAAATAAGGCTAATTTTCAACTTTGTTCAAATGTGCTGTAACTTTTGTTCTAAATGGCTTTCAAGAGTCTTTTATGGCTTGCCAAGCAGAACTCAGCATGCTACAGTAGTTATATATAGTATTTGCATTGAAATATTAAGCAAATTTTATCATCAGCTTTCAGTGAAGTTTTATTGCTTCTTTCTGCAGCTCTCACTAAAATAAGGCTAATTTTCAACTTTGTTCAAATGTGCTGTAACTTTTGTTCTAAATGGCTTTCAAGAGTCTTTTATGGCTTGCCAAGCAGAACTCAGCATGCTACAGTAGTTATATATAGTATTTGCATTGAAATATTAAGCAAATTTTATCATCAGCTTTCAGTGAAATTTTATTGCTTCTTTCTGCAGCTCTCACTAAAATAAGGCTATTTTTCAACTTTGTTCAAATGTGCTGTAACTTTTGTTCTAAATGGCTTTCAAGAGTCTTTCATGGCTTGCCAAGCAGAACTCAGCATGCTACAGTAGTTATATATAGTATTTGCATTGAAATATTAAGCAAATTTTATCATCAGCTTTCAGTGAAGTTTTATTGCTTCTTTCTGCAACTCTCACTGAAATAAGGCTAATTTTCAACTTTGTTCAAATGTGCTGTAACTTTTGTTCTAAATGGCTTTCAAGAGTCTTTTATGGCTTGCCAAGCAGAACTCAGCATGCTACAGTAGTTATATATAGTATTTGCATTGAAATATTAAGCAAATTTTATCATCAGCTTTCAGTGAAGTTTTATTGCTTCTTTCTGCAGCTCTCACTAAAATAAGGCTAATTTTCAACTTTGTTCAAATGTGCTGTAACTTTTGTTCTAAATGGCTTTCAAGAGTCTTTTATGGCTTGCCAAGCAGAACTCAGCATGCTACAGTAGTTATATATAGTATTTGCATTGAAATATTAAGCAAATTTTATCATCAGCTTTCAGAGAAGTTTTATTGCTTCTTTCTGCAGCTCTCACTAAAATAAGGCTAATTTTCAACTTTGTTCAAATGTGCTGTAACTTTTGTTCTAAATGGCTTTCAAGAGTCTTTTATGGCTTGCCAAGCAGAACTCAGCATGCTACAGTAGTTATATATAGTATTTGCATTGAAATATTAAGCAAATTTTATCATCAGCTTTCAGTGAAATTGTATTGCTTCTTTCTGCAGCTCTCACTAAAATAAGGCTATTTTTCAACTTTGTTCAAATGTGCTGTAACTTTTGTTCTAAATGGCTTTCAAGAGTCTTTTATGGCTTGCCAAGCAGAACTCAGCATGCTACAGTAGTTATATATAGTATTGGCATTGAAATTTTAAGCAAATTTTGTCATCAGCTTTCAGTGAAGTTTTATTGCTTCTTTCTGCAGCTCTCACTAAAATAAGGCTAATTTTCAACTTTGTTCAAATGTGCTGTAACTTTTGTTCTAAATGGCTTTCAAGAGTCTTTCATGGCTTGCCAAGCAGAACTCAGCATGCTACAGTAGTTATATATAGTATTTGCATTGAAATATTAAGCAAATTTTATCATCAGCTTTCAGTGAAGTTTTATTGCTTCTTTCTGCAGCTCTCACTAAAATAAGGCTAATTTTCAACTTTGTTCAAATGTGCTGTAACTTTTGTTCTAAATGGCTTTCAAGAGTCTTTTATGGCTTGCCAAGCAGAACTCAGCATGCTACAGTAGTTATATATAGTATTTGCATTGAAATATTAAGCAAATTTTATCATCAGCTTTCAGTGAAATTGTATTGCTTCTTTCTGCAGCTCTCACTAAAATAAGGCTATTTTTCAACTTTGTTCAAATGTGCTGTAACTTTTGTTCTAAATGGCTTTCAAGAGTCTTTCATGGCTTGCCAAGCAGAACTCAGCATGCTACAGTAGTTATATATAGTATTTGCATTGAAATATTAAGCAAATTTTATGATCAGCTTTCAGTGAAGTTTTATTGCTTCTTTCTGCAACTCTCACTGAAAAAAGGCTAATTTTCAACTTTGTTCAAATGTGCTGTAACTTTTGTTCTAAATGGCTTTCAAGAGTCTTTTATGGCTTGCCAAGCAGAACTCAGCATGCTACAGTAGTTATATATAGTATTTGCATTGAAATATTAAGCAAATTTTATCATCAGCTTTCAGTGAAGTTTTATTGCTTCTTTCTGCAGCTCTCACTAAAATAAGGCTAATTTTCAACTTTGTTCAAATGTGCTGTAACTTTTGTTCTAAATGGCTTTCAAGAGTCTTTTATGGCTTGCCAAGCAGAACTCAGCATGCTACAGTAGTTATATATAGTATTTGCATTGAAATATTAAGCAAATTTTATCATCAGCTTTCAGAGAAGTTTTATTGCTTCTTTCTGCAGCTCTCACTGAAATAAGGCTAATTTTCAACTTTGTTCAAATGTGCTGTAACTTTTGTTCTAAATGGCTTTCAAGAGTCTTTTATGGCTTGCCAAGCAGAACTCAGCATGCTACAGTAGTTATATATAGTATTGGCATTGAAATTTTAAGCAAATTTTGTCATCAGCTTTCAGTGAAGTTTTATTGCTTCTTTCTGCAGCTCTCACTAAAATAAGGCTAATTTTCAACTTTGTTCAAATGTGCTGTAACTTTTGTTCTAAATGGCTTTCAAGAGTCTTTCATGGCTTGCCAAGCAGAACTCAGCATGCTACAGTAGTTATATATAGTATTTGCATTGAAATATTAAGCAAATTTTATGATCAGCTTTCAGTGAAGTTTTATTGCTTCTTTCTGCAACTCTCACTGAAAAAAGGCTAATTTTCAACTTTGTTCAAATGTGCTGTAACTTTTGTTCTAAATGGCTTTCAAGAGTCTTTTATGGCTTGCCAAGCAGAACTCAGCATGCTACAGTAGTTATATATAGTATTTGCATTGAAATATTAAGCAAATTTTATCATCAGCTTTCAGTGAAGTTTTATTGCTTCTTTCTGCAGCTCTCACTAAAATAAGGCTATTTTTCAACTTTGTTCAAATGTGCTGTAACTTTTGTTCTAAATGGCTTTCAAGAGTCTTTCATGGCTTGCCAAGCAGAACTCAGCATGCTACAGTAGTTATATATAGTATTTGCATTGAAATATTAAGCAAATTTTATGATCAGCTTTCAGTGAAGTTTTATTGCTTCTTTCTGCAACTCTCACTGAAATAAGGCTAATTTTCAACTTTGTTCAAATGTGCTGTAACTTTTGTTCTAAATGGCTTTCAAGAGTCTTTTATGGCTTGCCAAGCAGAACTCAGCATGCTACAGAAGTTATATATAGTATTTGCATTGAAATATTAAGCAAATTTTATCATCAGCTTTCAGTGAAGTTTTATTGCTTCTTTCTGCAGCTCTCACTAAAATAAGGCTAATTTTCAACTTTGTTCAAATGTGCTGTAACTTTTGTTCTAAATGGCTTTCAAGAGTCTTTTATGGCTTGCCAAGCAGAACTCAGCATGCTACAGTAGTTATATATAGTATTTGCATTGAAATATTAAGCAAATTTTATCATCAGCTTTCAGTGAAATTTTATTGCTTCTTTCTGCAGCTCTCACTAAAATAAGGCTATTTTTCAACTTTGTTCAAATGTGCTGTAACTTTTGTTCTAAATGGCTTTCAAGAGTCTTTCATGGCTTGCCAAGCAGAACTCAGCATGCTACAGTAGTTATATATAGTATTTGCATTGAAATATTAAGCAAATTTTATCATCAGCTTTCAGAGAAGTTTTATTGCTTCTTTCTGCAGCTCTCACTGAAATAAGGCTAATTTTCAACTTTGTTCAAATGTGCTGTAACTTTTGTTCTAAATGGCTTTCAAGAGTCTTTTATGGCTTGCCAAGCAGAACTCAGCATGCTACAGTAGTTATATATAGTATTGGCATTGAAATTTTAAGCAAATTTTGTCATCAGCTTTCAGTGAAGTTTTATTGCTTCTTTCTGCAGCTCTCACTAAAATAAGGCTAATTTTCAACTTTGTTCAAATGTGCTGTAACTTTTGTTCTAAATGGCTTTCAAGAGTCTTTTATGGCTTGCCAAGCAGAACTCAGCATGCTACAGTAGTTATATATAGTATTTGCATTGAAATATTAAGCAAATTTTATCATCAGCTTTCAGTGAAGTTTTATTGCTTCTTTCTGCAGCTCTCACTAAAATAAGGCTAATTTTCAACTTTGTTCAAATGTGCTGTAACTTTTGTTCTAAATGGCTTTCAAGAGTCTTTTATGGCTTGCCACGCAGAACTCAGCATGCTACAGTAGTTATATATAGTATTGGCATTGAAATTTTAAGCAAATTTTGTCATCAGCTTTCAGTGAAGTTTTATTGCTTCTTTCTGCAGCTCTCACTAAAATAAGGCTAATTTTCAACTTTGTTCAAATGTGCTGTAACTTTTGTTCTAAATGGCTTTCAAGAGTCTTTTATGGCTTGCCAAGCAGAACTCAGCATGCTACAGTAGTTATATATAGTATTTGCATTGAAATATTAAGCAAATTTTATCATCAGCTTTCAGTGAAATTTTATTGCTTCTTTCTGCAGCTCTCACTAAAATAAGGCTATTTTTCAACTTTGTTCAAATGTGCTGTAACTTTTGTTCTAAATGGCTTTCAAGAGTCTTTCATGGCTTGCCAAGCAGAACTCAGCATGCTACAGTAGTTATATATAGTATTTGCATTGAAATATTAAGCAAATTTTATGATCAGCTTTCAGTGAAGTTTTATTGCTTCTTTCTGCAACTCTCACTGAAATAAGGCTAATTTTCAACTTTGTTCAAATGTGCTGTAACTTTTGTTCTAAATGGCTTTCAAGAGTCTTTTATGGCTTGCCAAGCAGAACTCAGCATGCTACAGTAGTTATATATAGTATTTGCATTGAAATATTAAGCAAATTTTATCATCAGCTTTCAGTGAAGTTTTATTGCTTCTTTCTGCAGCTCTCACTAAAATAAGGCTAATTTTCAACTTTGTTCAAATGTGCTGTAACTTTTGTTCTAAATGGCTTTCAAGAGTCTTTTATGGCTTGCCAAGCAGAACTCAGCATGCTACAGTAGTTATATATAGTATTTGCATTGAAATATTAAGCAAATTTTATCATCAGCTTTCAGTGAAATTTTATTGCTTCTTTCTGCAGCTCTCACTAAAATAAGGCTATTTTTCAACTTTGTTCAAATGTGCTGTAACTTTTGTTCTAAATGGCTTTCAAGAGTCTTTCATGGCTTGCCAAGCAGAACTCAGCATGCTACAGTAGTTATATATAGTATTTGCATTGAAATATTAAGCAAATTTTATCATCAGCTTTCAGTGAAGTTTTATTGCTTCTTTCTGCAACTCTCACTGAAATAAGGCTAATTTTCAACTTTGTTCAAATGTGCTGTAACTTTTGTTCTAAATGGCTTTCAAGAGTCTTTTATGGCTTGCCAAGCAGAACTCAGCATGCTACAGTAGTTATATATAGTATTTGCATTGAAATATTAAGCAAATTTTATCATCAGCTTTCAGTGAAGTTTTATTGCTTCTTTCTGCAGCTCTCACTAAAATAAGGCTAATTTTCAACTTTGTTCAAATGTGCTGTAACTTTTGTTCTAAATGGCTTTCAAGAGTCTTTTATGGCTTGCCAAGCAGAACTCAGCATGCTACAGTAGTTATATATAGTATTTGCATTGAAATATTAAGCAAATTTTATCATCAGCTTTCAGAGAAGTTTTATTGCTTCTTTCTGCAGCTCTCACTAAAATAAGGCTAATTTTCAACTTTGTTCAAATGTGCTGTAACTTTTGTTCTAAATGGCTTTCAAGAGTCTTTTATGGCTTGCCAAGCAGAACTCAGCATGCTACAGTAGTTATATATAGTATTTGCATTGAAATATTAAGCAAATTTTATCATCAGCTTTCAGTGAAATTGTATTGCTTCTTTCTGCAGCTCTCACTAAAATAAGGCTATTTTTCAACTTTGTTCAAATGTGCTGTAACTTTTGTTCTAAATGGCTTTCAAGAGTCTTTTATGGCTTGCCAAGCAGAACTCAGCATGCTACAGTAGTTATATATAGTATTGGCATTGAAATTTTAAGCAAATTTTGTCATCAGCTTTCAGTGAAGTTTTATTGCTTCTTTCTGCAGCTCTCACTAAAATAAGGCTAATTTTCAACTTTGTTCAAATGTGCTGTAACTTTTGTTCTAAATGGCTTTCAAGAGTCTTTCATGGCTTGCCAAGCAGAACTCAGCATGCTACAGTAGTTATATATAGTATTTGCATTGAAATATTAAGCAAATTTTATCATCAGCTTTCAGTGAAGTTTTATTGCTTCTTTCTGCAGCTCTCACTAAAATAAGGCTAATTTTCAACTTTGTTCAAATGTGCTGTAACTTTTGTTCTAAATGGCTTTCAAGAGTCTTTTATGGCTTGCCAAGCAGAACTCAGCATGCTACAGTAGTTATATATAGTATTTGC
>CASHTC010000509.1:0-12500 GCA_949357725.1 Hyperoplus immaculatus
TCAAAGCACCTTAGTGAAAAAAAACTTTCATAGTGTTAAAAAGTACAAGTTTGTGTGTGTGTGTGTGTGTGCGTGTGTGTGTGTGTGTGTGTGTGTGAGTGCGTGTGTGTGTGCGTGTGTGTGTGTGTGTGTGTGTGTGTGTGTGTGAGTGCGTGTGTGAAGAAGACGAATTTTGATTAATTGGTCTCACAGTGGCAACTATCTTCCCACCTACACACCTACAGTACGTGTGTGTAGACTTACAAAGTGAGATTTGCATTATTTTATTATAATTATTTTTTTAAGCTGGAGGAATCAGTTTTTACTTTGTCAGAATTATCCGTAGATTCCTCTGAAACAGACAGAAATGTAAAACCTTCTAGTCCAAACTGAGAAGGCCATTCTTCTTTCTGACGTCACACACACACACACACACGCGCGCACGCACACACACACGCACACGCACACACACACACACGAAGAGGGACCTTGTGATTTGGTCAGGAGCAAACAGACAGACAACAGGATGGTTCACACCTCACTTCCTCACAGTGTTTGTCTTGACGTGTGGAGCAAAAGGTCAGGGGCAGGACAGCCACGACACACACACACACACACACACACACACGCACGCACACACACACACACACACACACAACCTAACTTGGTTTCATTGTCTTGTCTTACGGGACAATCCCTACACACAAATAACATTTACAGTTTAACCCCTAGCAGCAGCCTATAGCCTGGTGCAACCAGACCATCGTACTTCATTTCATTTGTACAGAAGGTCTGGAATCGCTCAATTGGCAAACGTTCACTCACTTGAGGGCAGGTGTCTGTTGATGTTTAAAACTATCGGATCTGCCCAGTGCCACTCTGGATCTGCCAACCAACCATGTCATGCGCCGGCTTCTGAGCTACTCCTTCTGTTCGCTGATTGGACCGGCAGAAATCTGTCCGGAGAAAACCTCGGAATATACCGCAGACCCAGACTGACTACTGAAGGGAAATGACAATTGAGCGAAAGTACATCATTAATGGTTATGATTAATACATGATGTGCATGTAAAAGGTCCAAACATAACCAAATAACCAAAATAACCAAACAGGCGGACATAAAATCAATCTCTTGGCAAGACACCAAAACAGGCTAACACACACACTGGCTGTTCCTTTTATATAGAAAATAACTGACACACACCTGTGGAGTGTGGACATACTTGTATAGTGTGTTTAGGACATAGATAGAATATCAATTTTAATATTGTGGAGCATCAGAAGAGCTCAGGTAAAGAGAGAGAGAGAGAGAGAGAGAGAAAGGGAAGTTAGGTAGGCGAGGATGGAGGTAGAGAGAGCTTGGAGGAGGAGTAGGCGAGAAAAATGTGAGGAAGTTACAGTGAGGAAGATGTGTGTGTGTGTGTGTGTGTGTGGGAAAAGTGTGTGTGTGTGTGTGTGCGTATGTGTGGGAAAAGTGTGTGTGTGGGTATTGTAGGAGGTTAGCAAAGGAGGATTGTGACAGCAGGAAAACGTGTATCAGTGCTGACATGTTTTCTTCTGTATTGTTGACGTTATTGTCCTCTGTGTGTGTGTGTGTGTGTGTGTGTGTGTGTGTATGTGTGTGTCTGTGTGTGTGTGTGTGTGTGTCTGTGTGATTGTGACAGTGTGACAGTCGCACAAAACACTTCACCCACCTATTGACCTTCACTTCCCACACGCTGCCACTCAGAAGCAAATGAGCAGAGGAGGTGTGGAGGGATGGATGGAGAGATAGATAGATAGATAGATAGATAGATAGATAGATAGATAGATAGATAGATAGATAGATAGATAGATAGATAGATAGATAGATAGATAGATGGATGGAGGGAGGAGAAGTGATTGTGTGGAGGTAGAGAGGAGAGAGAAGACGGGCTTCCTTTGCTCCACACACACACACTTGTCCTCTTCACTTCATCTCCTCTCCGGTAGCCTAATTACTGCTCCTTTATTTCAACTGTTCCTCTCTATCTGCTGGTATAAATGTTAAGGGCCCTTAATTGGAGAGAGAGAGAATGTGTGTGTGTGTGTGTGTGTGTGTGTGTGTGTGTGTGTGTAAGAGAGAGAGAGAGAGAGTTTGTGTGTTTAGCTGTGTGTGTGTGTGTGTGTGTGTGTGTCTCTCTCTCTCTCTCTCTCTCTTCGTATGTGTGCGTGTGTGTGTGCTCGCTCGTGTGTCTGACAAGCTACAGGCGATGTCCTCGTATAAGTATAGGCCTATAGTAAGCTTTTATATACTATCTATGCTAGTAAAGTAGTCTATGTAAATTTCAGTGTCTGTCTCGCGGCAGACACCACACAAAGCACCTGTTGATTGTTCCTTCCTTCCTTCCCTCCTTCCCCGGTTGGCGGTGTGTGTGTGTGTGTGTGTGTGTGTGTGTGTGTGTGTGTGTGTGTGTGTGTGTGTTCGCGGTTGGCGGCTGTCTGTCGCAGTTGACCGGTAAACACGCAGCGCCTCTCAACGCCCGTGGCGGTAACGGGGTCTCGTCTCCACAGCAACGCCGTGACGCGCAAAACCGGGAGCGACAAACGGGGAAGGAGCGACAATCGTCTA
This sequence comes from Hyperoplus immaculatus, assembly GCA_949357725.1. Lineage (NCBI taxonomy): Eukaryota > Metazoa > Chordata > Actinopteri > Uranoscopiformes > Ammodytidae > Hyperoplus > Hyperoplus immaculatus. Next base: position 2,570 of record CASHTC010000509.1, read on the forward strand.
TTTACATGATGAGTCACTATGATATATTTTTGTAATACTTATTAAGAATTTCACTGTATGACTGAGAACATGTTTCTTATTGTGCATATGACAATGAACACTTTGAATCTATGTCCACATTTAAAAGTGTTGAAACCAGCTGCAGCAGATTTGTTCCCACTTCAAAGCCTACATACGTAGTGTGTATTTATATTATTAATTAGGCTGATTTTAGCCTTTTTGAGCTAGTTTACGACTGCTTGCATAGAACCGTAAATAAATAATTAAATCCAAATAAAGCCTGAGTGTTGTCAAGTAATGCATTTGGTGTTATACATTGTTGTGTAAGTCCAAGTTGTATTGTGTATGTTGTTCCCTGATTCATATCATAGGCTATCTATTTTTTAAGGTTAAAATGACAATAACATGTAGGCTAGGACTACAAACTTGAATGCTAACTAAAAATGCTTAATTTAAACTGTTTTTGCTATGGTAGGCCTATGTATTTATAGCCTACATAGGCTAGCTTCTAAGAGATAAGTCTACAATTAATTCCCTGGATTTCCTCTACTCTTCATGTGACTGAAAATGAAAAATAATCTTCAAAAACAACATAGATAGACGATCTTTGTCAGCAAGTGGGCGTTGAGTTCCTTTCCCTCTCCCTCCCTCCGTGGGTTCGCGTGGGCGGCCCCGTGTGGCAGCAGAGGGCGAAACACGACACCCGGCATAGGAGGAGGGGGGTAGAGAGAGAGAGAGAGAGAGAGAGAGAGAGAGAGAGAGAGAGAGAGAGAGAGAGAGAGAGAGAGAGAACACGAAGTGGGTGAGCGAGAGAGTGAGTGGAAAAAGAAAAAGTCCGTGCCGGAGAAAGAACTCGAGTTGTTGCTTCTTTTTTTGGTTCATTTTTCTTTCAGACTGCGCTGCTGTTCAGACTTCTGACTATCGGCGAAGATTGACGAAGATTAAAAATGACGATGAAGGGGACGAGGAATCGACCATGCGACATTGTTGCAACAAAAACGGGATGAATTTTTAGTCTCGTCGCATTCCGTTGCTCCAGCCGAAGACTCCTTCAAACTCCCAAGCCTGCGCCATTCAGACCCGGTGCACTGGATTTCCCCCTCTTCCAAGAGGCTAGCAGCACTTTTAAAACTATCGCCAGGGCAACAAAAAGTTCCCAAACTATAACTAATGTGTCCAGATAAGAAGAAGAACTCTATATAAAGTTAGCGGATGTCATTTTTTTTGGTTTTGGTTTTGAATTAACTGCTCATAATCGGGACAGGTTGGCTTGGCTGTGTGGTTCAAACGAGCCACTTCTTGTGAGAACAACACGGGAGCAAGGAGCGGGCTAACTCCGCTAGCTTAACTTACCAACGTCTACAAAAAAAAAAGTTTTAAGTCGACGGTTGGGAAGGAAAGTGACAGAAAGCAACACGGCGAAGATGAAAACCTCGGGAGATTCGGGTAAGTGGAAACACAGCCACAGTTATCAATACGTTAACTTTGTTTTATTCCTGTTCTTTAAATGAAAACAACAGCGACCTAGCTCTCGGTGGCTACCTCGTTAGCTTGCTACTACTAGCGCTAACAAACTCTCGCTCCCAGGGAAAGTGTGACAAAATGATGGCGCTGGCTGGCTGGGCTGGACCCATCCGAGGCTGCTGTTGTTATTGTCTCGGCAAAAGCTTGTTTTTCTACAACTCGAATCCCACGCGGTTTAGTTGGCTACATTAGGTCAATGCACCCTCTAAACAAAATGCTGTTTTTCTCATGTATTTCTCACGTAAATCGGGCTACTCCGTGTAGCGATTTGCTGAGTTCTGTTTTATTTTCCGGAGATGTTTGAAAGTGTCAGGCTGGGGGCCAAAGTGCGCAGACCCTCACCACGATAGTTCTGCAGCCTACGTGAATGATTACTTGAATTAATGTCTCAACAACTTAGTTTAAATTGAGCAACTGAGCGATTTCACCACCAGTACAGAACACCTTTAATATTTCTCCTTAAATATAAGTTATTATGGCTGAAGAAATAGGTTTTAGATGGAGAACCATTGGGGATTTTTTAATATATATGATTTACAGGCTATCACACGCTGTATATAAGACAATGTTGCAGTAGAAAACGAAAGGTGTGGTCCTAGGAGCAGTTTAAGGGGCACTTTACACGACAACACGAAACGGTGCAAACGCGGAAAAATTCCCGCGTTTGCACTATATCATTTACAGGAAAACAGCAAACGCAGGCATGAAACCGCAGATTTTTGAGATCACCTCCCAGGGAGGATTTTTTGGAAAACTTAACGGTTTTGGTTTCCTGTAAACACCGAAACCATTTCCCCTGATAACGCTGACGTCACGGCTCCACCCTCACACATGCGTAGTCTATAACATTTGCTGTCAAAATACCCACAACACAAGCGAGTTATAAAGTTAGAAGACAACATGAACGGTGTCTCCAGGGCACCATCACTCTGATCAGCGGAGAGTGACGTGCAGGGCTAAAATATAGCCTAACACCCGCCAATTTAGTCTAAGCGATTAGTAAGTTATTGAGACCACCGGCCACTTTGTCTGGGGAAAGATTTGTGCTCTGCCGGTTTTTCTAGCCAAATAAACGTGTGTAGCTTCTATGCCAGGGCAGGGACACGGCTCTCTCTACATTAAAAAACACTATCCATGGTTCAGCGCGCAGCGGTTAAGTTACTGTTCAACAAAAAGAGCATTAAGGCTACGGCTTCACAGTAAAAGCATTTCGCTGGCTAAACATTAATAGCATTTCACTGGACACACGTGAGTTGACTTTTATTTTGAAGTACGCCTAACAGGAAGGTATCCGCTCACGAAGCCCCTTCACTATCAGCAAGTCTTCTGTTTTTACGAGTTCAATGCGGTGAAATAAGAGGACAGAAAGCTTGTCTTTTACAATATTTGTAACCCCAACCTTACACCAACCGCTTTATGAACGTTAGTGGCATTAATTTTCGGTTACAGTAAGGTTTTATGCATCAAATTGTACCGGAAGAGCTATCTACTAGGCTGTGTCACCGCTGACTATTGGCTTGGCATGGCTGCTGCACTGCTACTACAGCGATTTCGGCCCGTTTCCTCTGAAAACATGTGCACGGGTGAAGATGTCAGATAAATTTTGTCTGAACGGGGTTTTTTTTTAAACCAAAAACTGGAAAACTGTCACGTTTTCACAGTGTAAAGTGCCCCTAAAAGTTCAATTGTGAGGAGAGGAGAGGTCAACCATTCAAAGAGAAGGCGGTGTGTGAAGTACGGCGTACTGTTTACTTTGGTTACTTTGGCTTCTATTGTTTTTTGTTTGTTTGTATGAAGAAGTAGGTTGGGTTACTATTAGGCTGAATATACAGTTATATGAAAAGCTTACGCACCCATATGACAAGCTATTTATTTTAAGGAAGTGCTGGGTCAAAGTGCATTGAATTTGAATGGTAGATAGTGACTGCTGCACGGTGGTATTGGCATTGGAAGTCAATATTCAAGTTTCAAAGTGTTTATTGTCATATGCACATTAAGAAACATGTTCTCAGTCATACAGTGAAATTCTCCCTTTGTTTTCCACAGACTGAATGCCAAGAAAAGAAACATTGAAAAATATGCAATATACAAGTAAAAATAGAAAAGGAAAAGCAGCGATAATACAGAATGTACAATTTTAAAAGGCAAATGGAAGAGCAGCAACTAGGTGAAACGACAAAGCAAAGGTTAACGGCGATAGTTCATTTCTCCTCAATAGCACATCATCAGGATCTCATCTGAGGTTATCAACAAACAAACAAAACAGTTTGTTTCTTTATTTACAAAGATCACTGTGTTCTTTGCTACCTGTTTGGCAACGTGTGTGTGTGTGTGTGTGTGTGTGTGTGTGTGTGTGTGTGTGTGTGACCATCAGACACGTGCAAGAATTGGATCCAAGTCAATTGGTGTGTAACTTCAAACAATAACTCGTGATTTCTCCTCCATTGTGCATTTAGTTTCTCTTAAATTCAGTTTAGTCAGAAGAAGTACTGTATGTATGGTAATCTTGGGCAGACACAGATCCAGCAGTCTTCCCGTATACCTTCAATGGATATTTAAGTGTGTGTGTGTGTGTGTGTGTGTGTGTGTGTGTGTTGTGTGTGTGTGTGTGTGTGTGTGTGTGTGTGTGTGTGTGTGTGTGTGTGTGTGTGTGTGTGTGTGTGTGTGTGTGTGTGTGTGTGTGTGTGTGCGCGCCAGCCACACCACAACGTCATAATTAGAGATTTGACTTTCGCCTCAGAGTCCTTGCACTGCTTCAGATAACTTTTTATATCTCAAAACAATCGTGAGAGGGTGCACTAGTGGCGTAGTGGATAGAGCGCGTACCATATCGGCTCCGGCCTTTGTTGCAGTGGTCGCCGGTTCAAATCCGACCCGAGGACCTTTACTGCAGGTCACCCCCCCCCCCCCTCTCTCTCTCTCTCTGTTTCCCCATTTTAACTCTGTACTATCAAATAAAGCTTGGAAATGCCAAATAATTATCTCAACAAAAAAAATCATTTGTGAGAAATCTTTAACTCAGTCGGTCAGAGGTTATATGACCAAAGTTTGATTTCCAATTTTTTCTCTCCAGCTGGTCCTTTTTTGTATGGGAACTATAACCCCAAAATACTTGAGAATCGGACCGTGCGTCATGAACCGTGAAACAACCTTTTTTTGATTGTGGCCGTAGAGCCCGCCACGCAGAAAAGCCCTCGCAGGCGTCGAGCAATTATACACCCCACCAAAAAAAAAAAAAAACAACTTAGGAAAAAGTTAGAATATTTGTTCTTGGGCCACAATCTTTTTTACCCATTACATTTTTAGGGATATTCTGGATATGCCAAAGTGAAAGTGGCCAGTGTTCATTTTTAGCACTTTTCTGGTCAGACTAACATGTCATCGTGGGTTATTTCAAATGTCTCTCGTACATTGTATTGTCTTCTAATGGCTTTGGTTATCCACAGGGTCAGATTAGCAAGGTTATGCTACACTTCCCTTTTTTAGTTTTTAAAAGTAAACGGCCTAGTTTTTAACCACAGGCCTTGCCTAGGAGACACGCTACATTCGTTTCTGTTCGGTGTGTGTGTGTGAACTCTTTAAACTAAAACATTTTTTAATGACATCACTTTAAACACACACACAGGGGGGTTTAAAGCTATTGTGCGTAACTTTTTGCTTTTTAAAACGAAAGCAACGAGTACAGTTTTCAGTCTGGTTCCTATATATTTCTCAGTATTACGTTATTCACATCCCAACTTCCCTCGTTGCTTTTTTTGCCCGTCATCTGAATCTCAAACTCTCAATGGGGCTGTGGAGACTATGAGCGACATCAGCAATATCACGTAAGGGGATTTTACTCTTTTTCTTTTGTATTCTTAATATCAAGGGATGCTATTGGGTAACCACATTACATTATGCGTGGGGCCACACAAGCCCTTTGTCTGCGCTGCCTGTTGTAATTCCCCTGGTGTGTGTGTGTGTGTGAGTGTGTGTGTGTGTGAGTGTGAGAGAGCCTGTTGATGACTTTATGTATATATGGGTCAACCTCCACTCTCTTCCTATCAGGAAGTGAGCAGTCTGGCCCCACCAGCTCCAATTTTCCACTTGTGTTACTCCTTATATCAACACACAGCCACATGTGAGACGTCACAGCTGCAGACGGCCCGCGAGCCAGCACGCTTTGTTACACTCAGTCCCTCTGTGTGTGTGTGTGTGTGTGTGTGTGTGTGTGTGTGTGTGTGTGTGTGTGTGTGTGTGTGTGTGTGTGTGTGTGTGTGAGTGAGAGAGAGAGTGTGTGGATAGTGTGGGAGAGAGAGTGTGTGTGTGTAGGCTGTGTGAGTGTAGAGTGAAAGGAGCCATACATGAGCAATTAGCTGGTGTTAAGTCTGGTTAGGGCTGGGCTGCTGTTTATGACTGAGAGAGTGTGTGTGTGTATTTGTGTGTGTGTGTGTGTGTGTGTGTTTGTACATGTCTGAACGTTAAGTGGCCATATGTCAGTCACTGTGCGGTTCTACCTGACATTGTGGTCACAACAAAGTGACAGTTTGACTTTAACTGGTGACACCAAATTGCCCTTTACTTGAGGAAGAGCATTTGGTTGTAGGCAGTGAGTAGACTACAGACTCAGCCTATTGTAATAACAAACACACGCACACACACACACACACACACACACTGTTTACTCAGATTAAAAATGGCTCTAAAACATTGTCAGACCAATAATGAACTAGGGTCTCATTCGTTAAAGATATGATGCTGTTGTGTTGAGTTTACTTTGGGAATGACTGTGTTGGGTTACGTCGCACCGTTACAATGAATTATGATGTTGGCACGGTAACAGAGAAGGCACAGTTACACTACGAGTCGAGGCCAAGTCGTTTGAGCCAGGGAAAGTTTGACTTGTGTGAGCAGCGATGTAACCTGTGTGCTTTGGGACACCCGGGGCTGCGTTCCAATCCCCATTACTTCTTCTCTGCTATTTAGCAAGGTAGAAAAAGACTTAGGATTGTCCCATACATGTGGTTGGAGGATGCGGCATGCTTAAAAATAGTAAATGCCCTACTACTACATCCGATTGTGATTTTTTTTTTTAACGTGGAAATCAGGTGATGTGGTGATTCTGACCCACAATCCACTGCAGCGGAAATGGCGCCACATAGAAGGAGTAAATAGTTTAAAAAATGGTCTATGCAATTTAAAGATAAATAAAAATAAACGGACATTAAAATGCAGCGGTGTCGAGTCCCATCACTACTCACTAAAGCAGCAGTGCGTAAGAATAGATCATTAGCCCTTTGCTGACTTGCCATTTAGAAAGGAAAATACAGTAACCTATAAAAAAAAAACCCTAAATGCCATTGTCCCTCCCCTCAGGAAATACCTGTTAGTGAGTGATCAGGTCAGGGCTAAAGGTCTGACCTGATCACATTCCTGATTACCGCGGGGCAAAAGCCGACGCTGGAAAAAGTAGTGCGGGATTCGGGAATGACGTCAGTATTTCTCTGGTGTGTTGTCAAGTGGCGGTCCGGGTCATTGTTGCTATGTTGGTCTCTGGATGTTACAGCCGGCCTCTGTTTCCTGGAAGTGTGTGTGTGTGTGTGTGTGTACAGTGGCTCTGGTGACCCATACAACGCTCGGTGAATAGACAACAGGTAGCGCGAGCTGGGACATGCTGGCCACACAAACACAGAGGGGCCTCACGCACAGGAAAAAAACATGACAGTCAGACAGATGCCCTGCGTTCCAAATCACATACTCTTTCTTTTTACTGCACTACATACTAAAGTACAGAAGAGTTTTAGGGCCACAGGAGAGAAAATAATCAGATAAGGAAGATTTTCTTGCATTATGTTGAGAAATGTCAAAAGAAAAATACTATTGGAGTTAGTGGGGCATTTATGTATTTTCAGCATACTACAATTGATGTGCATGTATTGGGACATCCTAAATCTTTTTCTGGCATACTACATAGTAGGGAAGTATGTGATTTGGAATCAGGGTCAGTTTTGGTTGGTAGTAAAGAATTACGTGACTGGCTGTCCTTCGAAAAGTGGTTTTTAATCAGATTGTTCTATCTATTCCACCATTTTTGATTGCAGGTCTTGCTGATGTCGAGTAAGAGATAAGTGATTGCTGTTAGTGTGTGTGTGTGTGTGTGTGTGTGTGTGTGTGTGTGTGTGTGTGTGTGTGTAGACGTTCACAAGTTGAGGCAAGTTTTGAGTGTAGTGAGAAGCCCTTTGCTCTGTGATGTGATGGAGAGGCCGACTCAAAATCCTGACGTCGACGTTGATATTTAAAATGGCCGAAACATAATTTATTGTAGCGCAAAATTGCTCTACATTCTCTACATTAATTCACTGGAATAATGAAAACATTCCCAATCAAAAAGAATGGCGGGCTGCTCTGGTGGTGTAGTGGATAGAGCGTGTATAGGGCCCTATGAAATCCGTTTTATTTTTTTCCAAATTCCGTTTTATTTTTTCACAAATTCCGTTTTTTCCGTTTTAATCTCATGATTTCCGTTTTTTTACAATTAACACTCATTTCGTCATCAGAACGAGTGTCTAATTATTGCGAACAAATAATATTCTAACAATTTAATTAGATATAAGGCTAAATTTAAAATACATCACAACATTGCACTGTTTTTAGTGCTTAAAAAAACTAAAAAACAGATTTGTTGGGTAGCTAGGCTATATAAGAAAATAAAGTCATTAATTGTGTGCTTCAAGTGAAGCATTAAATATTTATTTTTACATAAATAATAAAGTCCTTATAAACTTTTCAAGAAGCTGGACTAGAGTGAATATTGGACAGGCTTTATAAGTCCATGGCTTTTACCTGTGGGACAGCCCTTCACCCAACAGCGGGCTGCAACACCAACCTACAGTCTATTGTGCGACAGAGAGCGATAGTTATCATTAGCATCAGCGTTAGCCGACATCACGGCACCAGCGGAATAATCTAACACTACAGGTAGGTTACACTACATGAAAACAACGGGCTGTAGACGCTAGTTATAATTGCGTGTAGGAAACATTGTTGAGACTGGAATTTCGTACCGAAGCGGCCGTTCCATAATACAACACTCCCTTTAGCAATGGCTGAATATAAGACCTCCCTGTGCTGTGTATCTGCGGGAGCGAGTGGCATTAATAACTTATAACAGTAAACGTTTAACATGATTACGTGCCTTTTAGATGCTTTAATCATATGCCGAATTTATAAACAGACCATATTATTAACAATAAATTAAGTTATGTACATGCCAGAGTTACGTATATGGATAAATTAATAAGTAAACATTGAATAGACAGATTTGTGAAAGGGGTTTGGCGCCGTGTGTTACATTACCGTTACTGCAGCCAGGCTCTACTTTTCACGGCAGTAGTTTGGTCTTTAGATGTCGCCAAACCAGAATTCCTCCCTAGTTCTGCTTTAATTTTAACCGTGTTGTTTTCCTTTGCCTTGGAAATTGAATTTCACCAAAATAATGGCGAATTCCGTGACATTCCGTGTTAACAAGCAGATTCCGTTTTCATTGCCCGATTCCGTGATTCCGTCCGCGTTTTCGTTATCGCGGAAATCATAGGGCCCTACGTGTACCATATTGGCTCCGGCCTTCGTTGCAGTGGTCGCGGGTTCAAATCCGACCCGTGGACCTTTACTGCAGGTCATCCTCTCTCTCTCTCTCTCTCTCTCTCTCTCTCTCTCTCTCTCTCTCTCTCTCTCTCTCTCTCTCTCTTCCCCCCCCCCCCCATTTCAACTCTGTACTGTCTAATAAAGCTTGAAAAATTATATATAAAAAATCAAAAAAAAAAGAATGGCACACCTCCCAACTGCTGTGTATTTCGGTGTTTCAAGTTAAATCTTTTATCAAATCAAATCAGTTTTATTTGTATAGCCCACTATCAAAATAGACATTTCCCTCAGTGGGCTTTACATTCCATACAGTATGACACCCTCTGCCCTTACACCCTTATTTTATGTGAATTAGTAACTTCTTCCTCCGCTTCCGGTGTAAGATGATTGGGAAGCCAAGGTGTTTTGGACCGGTATCACTATCTTTCCTTGTAATTTCCCCTTGTGAGGAATTCAGTATTTTGGCTTTTCTGGAGAAAAAAATAATAACCTTGGCCTGGCTTTAGACAGAGTGCTGGTTATCATTAGTCAAGTACGAGGAGCGAGAAGCGCCACTTCTTAGTCCAAAGAATGTGCTCATCATCTTAAATGTCTTTTGTCAGTCTGCCTGTCAGCTTGGTATCTGTGTGTGTGTGTGTGCTAGCTTTTGCATGTGTGTCTGCTTGATTGTGTGTGCGTGCGTGCGTGTCTGTGTCTGCTTGATTGTGCGTGTGTCTGCTTGTGCGTGTCTGTGTCTGCTTGATTGTGCGTGTGTCTGCTTGTGCGTGTCTGTGAATGCGTGCGC
>CASHTC010000510.1:10000-22782 GCA_949357725.1 Hyperoplus immaculatus
TTCTAAGGGAAAAAAAAATAATTAAAAAAAAAATGTTCAGCTATTATGCACTAAATTAAATGTACTTATGGATATTATAATTACTTTCTACAAAATCTGCTAGGAAATAAAACCCACAATTCTGCACACTGCAGGTTTAAGACATAATAAAAACAAAGAAAATACATAAAGATAGGACATTAGACATTAACGTTAGTGGGTCTGCCGTAGAGTGACCTAGGCTTGGAAAACCCTGTGTCTCGAGGCGTGGCGTTTCTGTTTTGAGTAACTTCATGCATAACGGATATTTTCACTTTGTATCTCACGGCGGCTAGCTGTCATTGTGAAACTAACGGCTCTGAAATCGGCTGCGTCAGATGCTCCTGTGTCTGTGTGTGTGTGTGTGTGTGTGTGTGTGTGTGTGTGTGTGTGTGTGTGTGTGTGTGTGTGTGTGTGTGTGTGTGTGTGTGTGTGTGTGTGTGTGTGATGGTTTTATGATACATGCAGCAGTGTCAAACTAGCCTTCATCCATATATACAGCTCTGGAAAAAATGAAGAGACCAGTCTGGATTATTCTTCAATCTTCATCTCTACATTACTTATTGAAAATGCTCTTTAATGACAAAAAAATTATTGGAATTTGGTAGAAATGTTGTCAGTAGTTTATATTATAAAACCAAAATGTTCATTCTACTCAAACATATGCCTATAAATAGTAAAACGAGAGACACTGAACATTTGGAGTGGTCTCTTAGTTTTAATCCAGAGCTGTATAGTGATAAAGTTGATCAACTTCTTCAAACTTATTAATATATATATATCTGGCCCACAAATGGTCTTCTTAATAGGAAAACTTCCCCTACATGTCTTGTGTTAATGTTTGGATTCACTATGGCAACAACCAGTGCAATTCTAGGTGAAAAAAAAACAGGTGGGGCTCAGACAACAAAGAGGGGGTTCCGAAATTTGAGCTTCAAGGACACTGTTTCTCGCATTCTGGCGATTTTACAAACACAAATATGATTTGTTCACATCATTGTGCACTTTCACATTTTAGCCAAAGAAGGAAAGGATTGCTGCCTTCATCTTTACTAACATTACAGTAAAAAAATAGACAGGAGAAAATTCAATGTGCCGCTACCATACAGTCTTTGGCCTCTGACACCCAGCTACGGAAATTTCAAGGTGGAGTTTTCCTTCATGTTGAGGTGATAGCTGACTATTATCGTTTCGCTTGCGTGACATAACCTACACTTGAATTTGAATTTTTGAATTCTTTATTTTATTCCAGACATATCAAAAACAAAACAAAACTAAATGAAAAGCATAAAAATACAATAAACAAAATTTATGTTTAAATAAAAAATAAAACAAATTACATATATTGATGTGATATGCCTGAAAAGGAGCAGGAAGAAGTATACACTTATTTAATCCTACCCCTTTTCCATAGTAAAAAAAATAAAAATATTTATTATATTCGCTTCTTGTAATCCGTATAATCTCTATACAATCTATCTATACGATTGGCGATACTATATTTGTATCACTTGAATGAGGACTGGATCTTCAACAATCAAAAAATGTATATCAAATTTGAACGGATTATGCAAACTGAAAATATTCAATTTGTTGCCAACAACCATGTACTTTTTAGTATCAAAAATGTCTTAAAGGAATACTTCACCCATACGGAACCGGCGTTCTATCATTATAAAATAACTATTATAATATAATGAATGAGGTTTTTCTTCCCTCAGTCTTCCCTCAGTCTTCCCTTGGTCCAGCTGTCCTGCTAATCCTGACCCTTACTGTGATGTCACAAGAAGGAAAATGTAGGGTTAGACAGTGAGACCATAAAACACTCTTTCTGCCTTTTTGTCAGGCTAAGATGATCCGATTTAAATTTGTTTTGCACATTTATACTAAATAGGATCTCCGAGTTCAATACACCTTCATATTCCAACCGGTGAAGTAGGCCTTTAATCACTTTTTAAATTGCTGTTAGTTCCCAATCTTTGTCTATTCAATTTCTTGTCAACATCAGCTGAGTTAAATAATGAATTGTCAACTTGTAACTTACTGTACACAAGTTTTTTATTGTCAGTTCTGATATATGCAAGACATTACCATCCACTTGTAACTGTTTTAATCAGGCTATTGTTCTGCTTCATTCAATTGATCTGCATGTTTTAATTGTTCTTGTCTCTTTGTCAGCTTGTTGCGTATTCTCAATGTATATTGTGTATCTGTAATTGACTCGACGTCATTGTAAAAGAGGGTCATCACCCCTCAATTGATCTTTCAGGGTTAAATAAAGGATTTTTTATTTTTTTTTAACCTTTATTTATACAGGTATATCCCATTGAGTCCGAAGACTCTTTTGCAAGGGAGACCTGTTTTCCTTTCCCACGTTACCATTCACACACACATTCATCCACCGATAGCAGCAGGCTAACTATCGACATTCACACGAGGCAAGGTGGGAGAACTGTCTTGCCCAAGTACACAACAACCATGACACAGGTGGCAGGGCGGGGATCGAACCTCCAACCCTTTGATCATCGGCCGACCCGCTCTACCAACTGAGCCACAGTCACCCCAAAAAAAGGAATTACATCAGAATTTAAATGGCGTTTTTCTCTGACCCACAGTGCAATAGGAACGATAAAAAAAAAAAATATATATATATATATATATATATATATATATATATATATATATATATATATATATATATATATATATATAGAGGGTAGAATGAGATAGACGTAAACCATATTTGCTTTAGATCAATTCTAAATACTAATAGTCCAAGGATTGTTCTTGTACAATATAAAACAGTTTATATGAAATAGAATAGAAAGTAAAAAGTAGGGGACGCCCTTAGCTCAGTTGGTAGGGCGCCCCCCCCCCCCCCCCCATGGGCCTCGGCCAGCAGCGGACCCGGGTTCGATTCCAGCCCGAGGTCGTTCTCTGCATGTCACTCCCCTCTCTCTGCCCCATTTCAACTCTGTCTCTACACTATCAATAAAGCATAAAAATGCCAAAAAAAATTAAAAAATAAATAAATAAGTAGATAAGTTAAATTGAAATGTGCAATGTGATGAAGCAATATATATATATGAAGTCAGTTTACTACTCAGAGTAAACTTTAAATATTAACCAACAGCGACTCTGTGCTCGTGGTGAAATCGCACAGCTGGCATTGACATTACAGCCTCTGTCCTACTTTACAGCTATTTTTAGAACAGAAAATGAAGAAAAAAGTTTTTGACAACATAAGCTTAGGCTACATGTGCTTTTGAAGCCACAGTTCGGTTTGTACGGTTCTCATTTAAAGCTGGGGTGGAGGATTTGGGGAGAAAATGGCAGTTGGGATAGAGATTTTAATCCAAATACCTCAACCGCTCCACTTGTTGTCTTTGGTCCCTCCCCTATGGTCCCTCCCTGACACGCTCTACACCAACAAAGTCGTACCAAAGTGAATGGACAGTCCCAACAGCCAATAAGAACAGAGAATCGGAGCCTCGTTCTGATTGGTCAAAGTGTACAACTCATGTTAATTTTTTTTTTTATTTATTTTTTAAGATATTTTTTTGGCATTTTTATGCTTTATTGATAGTGTAGAGACAGAGGTGAAATGGGGCAGAGAGGGGAGTGACATGCAGAGAACGACCGCGGATGGGAATCGAACCCGGGTCTGCTGCTGGGCCCGGCCCGGGAGGGGGAACGCCTTACCAACTGAGCTAAAGGCGCCCCCGGCTCATGTTAACTTTGACCAATCAGAAATCACATACTCCAGCTTTAAGAGGAAAAATGCAACATAAAACAAACTGCATGCAGCATTAACTACACTTCCAGCCTGTTAGTGTGTTTCAGTATAGAACAGAAGATACTGCTGCAAACAACCAAGGTCTCTCTCCAATAGATAGAATACTTCTCAAATAAAAGTGCAAATGTTTAATGTCTAATCTTGAATCTTGATGTATTTTCTTTGTTTTTATCTGTTAAAGGCAATTTCTAAATAGGTGCCACGAGGAACTTTAAATATTTCTGAAACAGTCTCATTTTTCCTCTGATGATCATAAATGACATGTAACAGCAATCGAGACCATCAGTGCAAAGAATGCAATTCATATATAGTTTTTCTTAATGCCTTTTGTCATGGGTATACGCTCACCCAGGAACACACCTGTACATTTGGCATATTTACATCATCTTGTTGCTGTTGACGCCATAATTACGTATCGCGGTACCGGTGCAGTTCTGTAAGGCCTGTGCGGTTGGTACGAACACATGCATTTGTTACACCCATAATTCAAACAGGTTCAAGTGTCTACCTGTAGTCCCGCCAGAGTTAAGTTGTGAGGGAACTTCTTCAGCTGATGGCATATGAGTCAGCGGACCCGCGTTCGATTCCAGCCCGCGGTCGTTCTCTGCATGTCACTCCCCTCTCTGCCCCATTTCAATTCTGTCTCTACACTATCAATAAAGCATAAAAATGCCAAAAAAATATCTTAAAAAAAATAATAATAACGTGTCTTTGAAACTATTTGAAACAAAAAGTAGCCTACTGTATTTTATAGTTTCTTTCACATAAGCAATAATTGTAATTATTCGTTTGTTGGGATATGTGTTACTACTACAAGTTCAAAAAATATTCAAGTAATTTTTGCTAGTGCATATAGGGACTCAAATGTCCTCCTGAGCTTGTTATAACTGTCATATGGTCAGTGCCATATTGTATTTATTATATATATATTATTATATTATATTGTCATTGTAACAGGTACAACTAAATTAAGTGCAGTCCTTGTACAGTGTGCAAAAACATCAGAGGTAGTATGCATGAATAAATAAATCATTGTACAGATTATTCATCACATTGCACGTTTCAATTTAACTCTTTATCTACTTTTTACTTTCTATTCTATTTTATATAAACTGTTTTATATTGGACAAAAACATTATTTGCACGACTTAGTTTTTTTTTTGTTTCCATTTTAACCTGCAATTTTCATTTTATTTGCTTCTTTTATTTGCTTTTAAATGTTTTTCATTTTTTTTTTATTTGCTTCTTTTATTCGCTTTTAAATGTTTTATAATGTGTTTTATGTATTCTAATCTTGCCCCTGTAAAGCACTTTGAATGGCCTTGTGTCTGAATTGTGCTATAGAAATAAACTTGCCTTGCCTTGCCTTGCCTAATGTAAATATTGTTTGTGTTTATCTTATGGGGTAAATTCAAAACCTCTAGTACGCACAGACTACAGGTTGCTTACAACGATTGTTTTAGGGGTCTTGCTTAAAAGACCCAGGTGGAGCAGTGCAAGTGAGCTATTTGTGAATGCAGGAGTTAAAGCTGCAGTGTGTAGAATTTTGGGTTTTATTTCCTAGCAGATTTTGTGGAAAGTAATTATAATATCCATAAGTACATTTAATTTAGTGCATAATAGCTGAAAATCTTTTTTTGAATTATTATTTTTTCCCCCTTAGAAAGGGTCTCATATATGTCCATATTTCTGCATATTTCGGACCAAGGCCTAGTGCCGCCATCTTGAAAGTGTCATAGTTGGAATGTCATCAGGTGCATTGTTTAACATTTAGAATTGTTCTTGTCCTTGAAGGTCACTGTAGCTTCTGTTATTATTCTAAAGGGTTGGGGTTACCCAGGGAGCATTGCAATCTAGAACTTTGTAGAACTTTCTTGATGATGTCATATTACACACTGCACCTTTAACACCTTACAAGCTTTATTGAGGAACCTTATGTATCGTTTTATCTGTCGCTTGAATGACTCTAATAATGAAATCATAATGCTGCTGTCGAACCCAGGTTATAGCGCAGTACGCTACCAGCCAAACCTCTGCAGGCATTGGTATAAGTGCCTTTTATAATTGGTCGGTATGTTTTTATTTTTATTTATGTGTGTGTGTGTGTGTGTGTGTGTGTGTGTGTGTGTGTGTGTGTGTGTGTGTGTGTGTGTGTGAGAGAGAGTGTGTGTTGTCTATTTCTTGTATTGTATGTTTTTTAAATGGACCTTGAGTCTAATAACAAAAGACGATGATTATCGCTCTATATATATTTTGTATCGTTCCTATTGCACCTTGGGTCAGAGAAAAACACTATTTTGATTCTGATGTTTGTCTTGCATATATCAGCATTGACAATACAACGCTTTGACGTTGACTTAAAATTAAATTTACAAATTAAAACTATAAAAATAGTACTACTATAGTCATTAAAAAGCGCCATAAGAGAGAGAGACACACACACACACACACACACACACACACACACACACACACACACACACAAACACACACATTCATTAAGGTAAAAGTGGTAACAACTTGTAGCACAATTTAGAGTTGTTATGACTGCTGAGTAAAAACTGTGTTGTAGTCCGTAACAGTAGCTAATAGAACTAGCAGCTAATGACAGCTGGCGTTGTAATGTGGCGGTAGAAACACACACACACACACACACACACGCACACGCACACGTACGCACACGCACACACACACACACACACACAGCAGAATACAAATACATAAAAAGAAGCTCTTATTATTTGAATGGGGTCGGTTCCTCCTTTACAAAGCGCATACACACTAACTCACGACATTACAGTAGGTTAAGTAGAAGCCAACAGTAGCTACTAGTGTCAAAGGCAAGCTGCATATTGTGCAATTTTAAGTTTAGCACACACACACACACACACACACACACACACACACACACACACACACACACACACTTGTAGCCTATTAGTTCAATGCTTGTAAGGACTAAACAAACATTTTCCTTACTTTGGCGGTAATGATATAACCTAGGTCTCCAAAAATATAGAAGCACACACACTCTCTCTCTCTCACACACACACACACACACACACACACGCACAGACACACACACACACACACACACACACACACACACACGAGTCGGCAAAAAAAAACACACACACACACACACCGTGGAGCACCCAGGACACACACACACACACCGTGGAGCACCCAGGACACACACACGCACTGACCTGCCGGGCCTAACGGTTGCTGCTGGCCGTCCTCTCCAAATATCAGCCTGAAGTCGAGCTCCTCATTCCCGGGACAGTTGGCGGTAGTCATCGGGGGTCCGGTGGAAGGGTGCGGAGGCTTATTTGAATAAAAATAATTAATTCTTTCGACTGTTTTTTAGCAATGTCTGACCCCTATCCTTTCAAAAACACAAATGTCACAGCATTTACCAACTGTCACTTTAATTATTTTCGCCTCGGCTATTTGAGTTTGACCGTCGGTTGGAGCTATTCCTGCCCCTATCCTACTAAAAAAATTAAAAATGCCAAAAACATTTAGCCGACCAACTAAAAAAAACACACACACAAATGTCACAACATTTAGTGCTACCAACTGCCACGGCGCCGACGTCAACTGCCTTCAACTTTAATGTGTTTTAAACCACACGGAAATAAAGGCTAAAATACTCGCTCCTTCTTCTTTAACTTGAGACAGAGAGTAAAAGAAAGAAAGTGTGTGTCCTCGAGTGAGTGCGTGTCCAGCAGTCGCGCGTATTCTTCCCGTTAAGTTAACATTCTGCCGGTAAATAAAAGCGTCCGCTCGCTATGTATAAAAACCAACGAACCAACCGCCTGTTAAACTGAACTGTCGACTGCGTGTGTGTGTGTGTCTCTCCCTCCCTCCCTCTCTCTCTCTCTCTCTCTCTCTCTCTCTCTCTCTCTCTCTCTCTCTCTGCGTTTGTGTCTCTCTCTCTCTCTCTCTCTCTGCGTTTGTGTCTCTCTCTCTCTTTCTCTCTCTCTCTCTCTGTGTTTATGTCTCTCTCTCTCTCTCCCTCCCTCTCTCTCTAGCTCTCTCCCTCTCTCTCTCTCTCTCTGTCTCTCTCCGTCTCTCTCTATCCCAACTTTTACTAACAGCCAAACCGCCTGCCCGCGTGACACGGCAGTTCCAGCAGTGACGTCAGCAGACACAACACAACACCGCCGGCCACGCAAGCGCACACGCAACCTCCTCCTCGACACACACACACACACACACACACGCACACACACACACACACACACACACACACACACACACACACACACACACACACACACACACACACTGGACTATGGAAGTTAATAGACAAGACTTTTTGCCCTAACCATTACTACACATGTACAAAAGTAACGTTTTTTTTTCAGTCGTAATTTTTTGTGGAGAATTTTGAACGAAGCCCTATGGCCTGTAGGCTATATAGTTTGGTTTTGCACACACACACACACACACACACACACACACACACACACACACACACACACACACACACACACACACACACAAACTGTGGAGCAGATTGTCACAATGCATTGCTTATTATAGGCCATTTTACCCTCAATTTGAATAAGGCTACTTTCTAAACGATTTGAAGATAATTGAAACGTGTGTCCCCAGTTCTATAGGATTCATTTCCTTATTATTTTGACTAAATTGTATAACCATCAATCTAAAGGTTTTTCTTTTTTTTTATTTGTATGCTTAAAGCTGCAGTGTGTAGAATTTTGGGTTTTATTTCCTAGCAGATGTTGTAGAAAGTAATTATAATATCCATAAGTACGTTTAATTTAGTGCATAATAGCTGAATTATTATTTTTAGAATTATTATTTTTTCCCTTAGAAAGGGTCTCATATATGTCCATATTTCTGCATATTTTGGACCAAGGCCTAGTGCCGCCATGTTGAAAGTATCATAGTTGGAATGTCATCAGGTGCATTGTTTAAAATGTAGAATTGTTCTTGTCCTTGAAGGCCACTGTAACTTCTGTTATTATTCTAAAGGGGTGGGGTTACCCAGGGAGCGTTGCATTCTAGAACTTTGTAGAACTTTCTTGATGATGTCATATTACACACTGCACCTTTAAGGCTAGAGAATATATATTTAAATTCTTACTTTTTATTTATTTATGTAAAATTATGTATTACACTGCTTGCTCTCCCATGACTGTATGCATGTTATTTTTCTATAATTTTAATGCTTTGTTTGAGCTGCATTTCACTACACAATACATTTTTATTAATATTATTGTAATGTCTTATTTGTGCGTTATCAAAGACCTGCTTCACCGGTGGGGAATATGAAGGTGTATTGAACTCTGAGATCCTGTGTAGTATAAATGTGCAAGCATTTTAGAAATCGGTTTATCGTAGCCTGAGAAAAGGCAGAAAGAGTGTTTTATGGTCTCACTGTCTAACCCTACATTTTACTAGTGTGACATCACAGTAAGGGTTAGGATTAACAGGACAGCTGGACCAAGGGAAGACTGAGGGAAGACTGAGGGAAGAAAAACCTCATTCATTATATTATAATTGTGATTTTATAATGATAGAACGCCGGTTCCTTATGGGTGAAGTATTCCTTTAAGCTATTTTTCTTATTTTTTTTTTAGTAGGTCTATTACATGTACCAAAGCTTTTGACCTTCCAACAGCTATTGTGTCTCACATCCACTTTGCTCTATTTAATAGGTCCTCCACTCGGCCATTAGATTATATCCAATTGCTCTTGCTGGCTCTCACACACACACACACACACACACACACACACACACGCACACACACACACACACGCACACGCACGCATACACACACTTTCACTTACACACACACACAATCAGACACAGGCACGCACAGACAGAGAGACAGACACACACACACAAACAGACAGACGCATACACACACACACACACACACACACACACACACACACACACACACACACACACACACACACACACAATCCAAGCTAGGAATGACATGATGCACTTGTTACCTTTAGATCCCTTGAGCTCGTCAGCACTAATCTGCCTGTGAACGAGGCTATGGGTCTATTTTAAACACTGCAGTTCACTGAGTAGCCACTGGGGGCAGGTTCCAAAACAGAGCAATTTATCATTGACTCCCATGTTAAACAGACCGTTTTAACAGCATTATTAAACCTCTTTAAAGCTGGGGTATATGATTTTTTTTTTTTTAAGTTATTTTTTTGGCATTTTTATGCTTTATTGATAGTGTAGAGACAGAGTTGAAATGGGGCAGAGAGAGGGGAGTGACATGCAGAGAACGACCGCGGGCTGGAATCGAACCCGGGTCCGCTGCTGGCCGAGGCCCTTGGGGGGGGGGGGGGGACGCCCTACCAACTGAGCTAAGGGCGCCCCGGGTATATGATTTCTGATTGGTCAAAGGTAACATGAGCTGTACTCTTTGACCAATCAAAGCAAGGCTCCGATTCTCTGTTCTTATTGGCTGTTGGGACTGTCCATTCACTTTGGCACCGACGTTGTTGGTGTAGAGCGTGTCAGGGAGGGACCATAGGGGAGGGACCAAAGAGAACAAGTGGAGCGGTTGAGGTATTTGGATTCGAATCTCTATCCCAACTGCTATTTTCTCCCCAAATCCTCCACCCCAGCTTTAAGGCCTGGTACAAAAAAGACATTATACTCTGTATGCCCTTTTTCGGTAAGAGGAAATGAGGCGGAGTAAAAATCTGCCAAGATGGCGACGCGCATAAACCAGGATTATTGGATGTCATGTGAATAACTGAGGTCAGCACGGTATTTCTTTCTTAATGCCTTTGTCATGGGTATACGCTCACCCAGGAACAACAGCTGGCGTGGTAAAAACACTACCGCTTTAGTCCAAAGGGGGGCGCTAGCATGAACACACACTGAAAGTTCCACGTAGCCTCTTTAAATGGATCTTTATCAAATATATTTGCCTAAATGTTCTGCTTGTTCAAATAGTGACTTCCCTGCACAAGCTGTGCAAGCTTGGTAGACCTGATGACAAAGGGGATTCCTGTGTGTGTGTGTGTGTGTGTGTGTGTGTGTGTGTGTGTGTGTGTGTGTTTGTGTGTGTGTGTGTGTGTGTGTGTGTGTGTGTGTGTGTGTGTGTGTCTGTGTGTGTGTGTGTGTGTGTGTGTGTGTGTGTGTGTGTGTGTGTGTGTGTGTGTGTGTGTGTGTGTGTGTGTGTGTGTGTGTGTGTGTCTGTTATTGTTTGACTTAAATGGCAGTGTGCACTCCATGTAAATCTTAACCAGAGATAAGAAAGAGAGTGTTTAAATCTGCGGCAAGAATAAAGCAATAGTAAATCTGTCTGTGTGTGTGTGTGTTTGTGTGTGTGTGTGTGTGTGTGTGTGTGTGTTTGTGTGTGTGTGTGTGTGTGTTTGTGTGTGTGTGTGTGTGTGTGTGTGTGTGTGTGTGTGTGTGTGTGTGTGTGTGTGTGTGTGTGTGTGGCTGTGCCCCAACAGTCTGTTAATCTGTATTGAGTAAACAACACAGAGGTTATAAGACTGTTAAAATGTAATGTGTTGTTGCTCTGACAATCTTATTGGCTTGACAACACACACACACACACACACACACTCTCTCTCTCTATCAAAACACACACACACACACACACACGCACGCACATACACACACGTTTGTACGGCTATACTTGTGACGACATTCATTGACATAATGCATTCCCTAGCCCCTTACCCTAACCCTAACCATCCAAACTAAATGCCTAACCCCAACCCTTACACTAACCCTAACATAAACCTAATTCATACCTGAACCTTAAAACCTAGTGTTAACCCTCAAACAGCCCTTTAAAGGCCTGTCCTTAAAACCTAGTGTCACACACACACACACACACACACACACACACACACACACACACACACACACAAAGGCTGCTTTGTTTCACCGATGGCTTTTACAACCTTGATAAGCAAAGTTATGATGCACATTCATTCTGACCTCATAGATCTAAGCTCATAAAATTATATTGTATGGTTTCATGATCAACTTGCAACCAAAGTAATACATTAGATTAGTATGACTGTGCTAAGACATAAATTGCGATGCACAGCAAAACAGCAGCCTCTCACTTTTCTTACCCAGCCACTATGAATGTTCTGCTAGATGTATGTGGGCGTGAAGACAGACGAGCGCACAGATCTCAAATGCATCAATATCACATTTCCTGTGGTCTTTACTTCCAAGCAAAAACACAAGACATATATATTTTTTTTTCATACTTTCTTATTGGATAATTTTTTAGAGAGAGAACACACACACGCACACACACACACACACACACACACACGCACACACACACACACACACACACACACAACTTGAAAAATTAACACAACAACAAAAGACAAAATAAAACCAACAACCAACATGGCGTACTCTACTTTACAGGTTTCTAAGAACATTGTTTAAACTATATAAGCACATGTTAAATAAGTGATTTTAGTAATAAATAAGTTGAATTTCTTGTGTGAGAACCAAAAATAGAGCTTTTTTTAAGGCCTAAACTATGAGCAACAGCTACCGTGAGTCAGCCACACATGATGTTAGCTTTATGTAAATGATTTTAAAGGTGCAGTGTGTGATATGACATCATCAAGAAAGTTCTACAAAGTTCTAGAATGCAACGCTCCCTGGGTAACCCCACCCCTTTAGAATAATAACAGAAGCTACAGTGGCCTTCAAGGACAAGAACAATTCTACATTTTAAACAATGCACCTGATGACATTCCAACTATGACACTTTCAACATGGCAGTTCCAGGCCTTGGTCCAAAATATGGACATATATGAGACCCTTTCTAAGGGAAAAATAATAATTAAAAAAAAAATCAGCTATTATGCACTAAATTAAATGTACTTATGGATATTATAATTACTTTCTACAAAATCTGCTAGGAAATAAAACCCAAAATTCTACACACTGCAGGTTTAACATAAG
>CASHTC010000512.1:22500-23753 GCA_949357725.1 Hyperoplus immaculatus
TACCTTGACTTGAAATATATCTGTACATGCCCACACTAAAGCTTATGCCTCAACCTATGCGACCTGACGTAACCCATTCTGTAAACTGCTCTGGGTATAATTTCCCACAGTCTTGCTTTACGCCCACACACACACACACACACACACACGGAGAGACGCAAACACACATAGACACAGACGGAGAGAGACGCAAACACACACACACACACACACACATAGACACACACGGAGAGAGACGCAAACACACACACACACACACATAGACACAGAGAGAGAGAGACGCAAACACACACACACACACACACACACACACACACACACACACACACACACACACACACACACACACACACACACACACACACACAGCCATTGTAAGAGTGAAAAGCTAAAATGCTATTGAAGTAATTGCAGCAACAAAAGCACAAGAAGTGTTTATGCAAATTCTGCTCTCACTCAAAGCTCTTATGGACTTTACATTCAATCCTCTCTCTGTCTGTCTCTCTCCCTTTCTTTCTCTCTCCCTTTCTCTTTCTCCCTCTCCCTCTCTCTCTCTCTTTGTCTCTCTCCCTCTCTCTGCGTCTCTCTCTCTATCTCTCTCCCTCTCTATCTCTCTCCCTCTCTTTCTCTCTCCCTTTCTCTCTCTCCCTCTCTCTTTCTCTCTCTCTCTCTCCCTTTCTCTCTCTCTCTCTCTTTGTCTCTCTCTCTCTCTCTCTCTCTCTCTCTCTCTGCGTCTATGTCTTTCTCTCTATCTCTCTCCCTCTCTTTCTCTCTCCCTTTCTCTCTCTCTGCGTCTCTCTCTCCCTTTCTCTCTTTCCCTCTCTCTCTCTCCCTCTCTTTCTCTCTCTCTCCCTCTTTTTCTCTCTCCCTTTCTCTCTCTCTCTCCCTCTTTTTCTCTCTCCCTTTCTCTCTCTCACCCCCTCTCTCTCTCTGTCTCTCTTTCTCTCTCTCTCCCTCTCTCTCTCCTTTAATTATCTCACTTCTAATGTTCTATCCTTCCATTTCTTCCTTACATACAGTCCTCGTTTTCACTTATAGCGAAATAATACAATACTGTTTGGTGCAGCATGGCTCTCTATTAATGGTTAGGGTTAAAGGACAGGCCTTTAAAGGGCTGTTTGAGGGTTAACACTAGGTTTTAAGGACAGGCCTTTAAAGGGCTGTTTGAGGGTTAACACTAGGTTTTAAGGACAGGCCTTTAAAGGGCTGTTTGAGGGTTAACACTAGGTTTTAAGGACAGGCCTTTAAAGGGC
>CASHTC010000514.1:0-10000 GCA_949357725.1 Hyperoplus immaculatus
AACCACATGGGCCAAGCTCTCACACACGCAGACTAGTTTAATGCTGTGGTGACAGACTGTTTATTTATTGTTTCACCTTGAGGAAACAGGCCTGTTAACGCAATGTCCTGAATTGTACCAACAGATTTTTTGTGTTTTTGCCTTTATTGGGAAGTTTATAGTATAGACACATGTAGAACAAATGAATAGATAGAGGGGGATGACATGCAACAACCAGCCAAAACAAATTGAAATATATCTTGATGTATACCCATAGCACACTAGCTTTTTTAAAACTCATGTGATTGATTGATGGATTAGTGACCCATCAGTTATTTTATTTGGTTTATTGCCAAATCTGGCCCATCCTGTAATCTGGGTATTTCTCATCTTTCCTGAACTCATGTACAAACCAAAGACAGAGTGATGATTAATACTGCATAAGAAATGTCATTAAAAGTAATCCCTTTTGGAGACGCCACACATTATTACCAAGCTGTTCAATTTACTAGCGTCGCTTTTATCTGACATAATCGAAACTTTCTCCAACATTTTAATTATGCGCCATTGAGTATGAAATAAAACCATTGGGCCGTGCCTGTATAAAATGTTCATTTACTCCCACACATCTAGCATTGCTTAGCACTTTAAAACACAACATTTGCGGTTTTCGCAGCCAACCGTTTTACATGTGTGTTTTATTAAGCCCCATTGGCATGACGGCAGCGGAATGTGTGTTTGTGTGTGTGTGTGCTTGCTGGCATGCTTTTTGTATGTAGATTGTGTTGGGGGGGGGGGGGGGCGGCTGGAGGGTTTTGGGCACAGGGGAAATAAACCAGTGCCTGGCAGGGTAACAGCCTTATTTTTGCCCCCTCTGTTTCCCCCCCCCCTCTCTCTCTTCACCTCCCCCACCCCAAACAGCCACCCTCAGTCTTCATGCCTTTGATCCATCTATTGTGCCATGATGCACCTCAAGATGTGGGAGGCTGCATCAAAAACACTAAGATTGGAATGGTACATGAAGATTGAAGACATTTGTTTATTGAGACGAAGCTCCAAATATAGACAGTTAAATGGAAGCTGTTCCTCCATTATAGTAAACCTAATATGTGAGGGACAGCGTATGTGTCGCTCTTTCTCCATAGGTTTGAGTTGCTATATGCATTTGACCCATGTTGTGTGAATGCATGATCATTGATCACTGGTATGTTCTTTGTGTACAGCTATTTATAACTGTTGGATTTGTGGCAGTACTCTCCCATAAGCACTCACGCATCCTCACAGACAGAGAAGCAGAGGTGCATTGTGGGGGAGGGTGCACCGGCACGCTCAGTGTCGGGGCCTATTGACAGAAAAAGAATAAGAATGAAAGAACAGACACATTGCCTCATATCACTTGAATGTCATCACTTCCCTAAACAAGCTTTTGAGATTACCCAACTTGTCTACTTAACTTTAGATGCAGCAGTATCAGGCCCATTGGACAGCAGCAGCAGGTTTTCTCTTGCTTTGAGAATAGATTTACCTGTCCATTGCTCGTGCCCTTTCTAAGCATGCAGCTGTATTTTGGGCAAACCTTCAGCTTTGTTAGATGGGTGGTAAGGGGAGTTAAGGTAAAGAGAGAGGGGAACAGGGATAAACAGTGACAGTGCAGAGCAGAAACGGGTACGGCAGCAGAAGAGAGAGAGAGAGATGGGGGTGAGATCAGGAATCTGCTGAGTCATCATGACTGCTCCCATGATGATCGCTCAGCAGCAGCAACAATAGCTGTACTTTATCCAATACACACACACACACACACACACACACACACACACACACACACACACACACACACACACACACACACACACACACACACACACACACACACACACACACACACACACACACACACACACACAGAGGTCTGAGAGATGAGAGCCAGAGCAACGCACCACACAAAGCATCTCATTGAGAGCTTGTGGAGATGCTCATCTGTGGAGCTGTGCGCTCTAAGGTCTGATCTCATCGTTTGCACTTCCATGCTCCCTCTCCTCTGACTTCTGATTCACCCTGTTTTGTTTCCCTGCTTTTGTCTCGTTTCCACTTTGGTACAAATGGATGTACATCATTTGACTTGGTTTGCCCTCGTATTTATCTCTAGTAGGGGTGGGTCTGTTTGTGTACTTATCTCCACCACAGTCTTGGGTAAGGTGTTTGTGTGTGTGTGTGTGTGTGTGTGTGTGTGTGTGTGTGTGTGTGTGTGTGTGTGTGTGTGTGTGTGTGTGTGTGTGTGTGTGTGTGTGTGTGTGTGTGTCAGGGCTCTAACTGTTGGAGTCCTTCCCACAACTTTAACCGCTTCCTCTTCCTTCTTGTTGATTTTTTTTTCTATTGGCCTTAGACCAACCAATCAGAGTTCAACAAGACAAAGGTAGTAGTAGGGCACTGTCAGTGTAACCACCAGGAAACAGGAAGTCAGGGAAATTCTAAGAAAAGTCTGCTTGCCACTTTCACTCATACACTGTGACACAGAGGCATGACATTATAACATGCTCACACAACAGTGCTCCAACTGTAGATGTCTTGCCCGGGTCGGTATAGACTAACACACACTTAAATTGAGTTTTTTATGTTATGATGTTATTAATTGGCGAATCAAAATGGTTCTTCATAAAGTGATGGTCTTTTTTAATGCTCATTATATTTACTGTCTTTAAGCAGAACTGCATCTGTCTTATGATGCTTCTTTGCTTATGTTTTGAACTTGTTTGCATCCCCATAGGTCTGTTCAGAAGAGCACGGCTCTTGTGGCATGACGACGACTAACAAAGGAAATAAAGCCTTGAAGGTAACAGACTCCATATTTTAGACTAGATTCCCTGTCTTTGATATTGTTGTTGCGTTGTTGTGTCTCACACTCACTGTTTCCCCTCAGGTGAAGCGCGAGCCGGGGGAGAATGGCACCAGCCTCACAGACGATGAGCTGGTGACCATGTCGGTGCGGGAGCTGAACCAGCACCTCCGGGGGCTCAGCAAGGAGGAGATCGTTCAACTGAAACAACGGCGGCGCACGCTGAAGAACCGCGGCTATGCGGCCAGCTGCCGGGTGAAGAGAGTCACCCAGAAGGAGGAGCTGGAGAAGCAGAAGGCCCAGCTGCAGCAGGAGGTGGACAAACTGGCCAACGAGAACGCCTCCATGCGCGTGGAGCTGGACGCGCTCAGGTCTAAGTACGAGGCGTTACAGACCTTCGCCAGGACTGTGGCACGGAGCCCCACTGTGGGGGTCGGGGTGAGGGCTGGAGGGGGAGGGGGAGGGGTGCCCTCCTCAGTCATCGGTCCACTCATACCGGGCAAGGTGGCAACGGCCACCAGCGTGATTACAATAGTCAAGTCAAAAACTGATGTGCGGTCTTGAGGGAGGGAAAGATAGATGAGGGTTGTGTAAGGATGGAGATTCAGCTGCAACAGAGTGGTTCTTCTTGTCTGCTCTCCGCCTCTCCTCCACCTGCACTGACTTCTACCAGCTAGGCAGCCTCCATCACATCGCCTCAGCATGTTGCCCTCAGCTGACCTCAGAGCAGTGCATGTGAAGAAAAGGATGGACGCAGAGGAAGTTTATTGAAACTAGACAGACGCAAGCCCTTGGTCGGTGCATGATCATTTAGCATAGGACAGATACACAGGGTTCCCTACGCTCACTCAAAGCCTGGAAAAAGTAAAAAAAATTGAGATTGCTCTTGTTCTAGGACAGGGGAGGAGGGAGGGGGGAGCATCCTATAAAATGTATAGAATTTGGAGAGAAAAAAATCATACAATATTTTAAATTTTTATCAGTCAAGTGTTTAGTGTCAAGTTTGACTGCTGGTAGATCTAGATATCTGGAAGTGCATACTTATCCCATCACACATAGTGCACACTAGTGGTTGCTTGCCTGAACCAAGAAGTAGAACATTTTAATTGGCCACACCGACAAAAAATATGTGTAACACAAGTGATACTCATGTCTCAAATCATCAGAGAGACAGTTTTTCAATGAACTAGTCATTCAAAAAAACATTGGGTTAGATAGTTCCACAACAAGAGTGTAGGGTCCCTCCGTTCAAAAAGAAGAATTGAGTCCCATCTAGCCAAGAACCTTTGCAGTAAAGTACTATTATAATAATCAAATATTTATGACACAATGGTGGTAATTGTATTTCTACGGTTTTTGTACTGTGTTGTCATTCACATGAGGTCCAAAGTGTTCTCTGTGTTCAAATTGTGATATATCAGGAATTCTGTGAAATTCTGTGGCGCGTGTTCGTTTTTGGTATTGCTATATTTAGTTAGCTGTATATTTTCTACGGTCTCTCTCTCACACTTTCTATGTCCAACTCTCTTTCTCTTTTGCCCTTTATTTTTACCAGCTGGTTTTTCCAATTATACATAGTACTTCCTGGATTGATATTATCAAAAAAAACAAACACAAACAAACAAATATAAAGTTACTGTAAGTCATTGACGTTATCTAAGTTTGAGGGAATTTTCAGGGAAATGGTCGCTTCAACAACACTACTGAAATAAGACGTATAGTCATCTTCTGTCCGTTTGAGTTCTACTTGAAGGTAAATTGGAAGGGCAAGTGCCTTGGTCTCCTATTGATGCGTATGAGGACATGAGGTATTGAGGAAGGATGGTGAGCATTCATTGCAGGTGTTTGCTTATACCGTACCTGTGCTTAATGGGATACACTGACCTATCAGGAATCGGGCTGTGACTGCAGTTAACTTTTCTCTGTGTGTTGTTGTTGTTTGAGCTCCCATCAGGAATGGATAAATAATATAAATTATAACTCCCGTTTATGTGACAAGGCAGTTCAATTAAGTTATGTTTAAAATAATTAAAAGGCTCTGCAAAACAGCAGCTTACAGTTTTTCTTACACAGAATAAAAGGTATCTATATATTTCTTTAATGTTTAATGATGTGGTTTACACGTTTACGAATTTGATTGGCTACCGACTCAGAAATAAAGGTTATTACACCTACGTGAATATTCAGTTTTTCGTTAAATTCAAAGTTTTGAATGCTGCATTCCTCTCGCTTTTTTAAACACAAAGCTCACTTTGCGTGTTTGCAAAAGTGATTACCAACAATGCAGTCCGCTAGCAAAGGAAAGCAAAGATATGTCTCCGAAACTTCCAGTCACACAAATGGGATCGTCATTTCACACAGGTTTTACCATTTAAGGTGGTGTTCCATACTCAAAGAATCTTTGTCAATGTATGGTAGAGTCTGGAATTTTATAAAGACAAATTATCTTTGCATTGTTTGTAATGACCAGTAAAAGAAAAAAAAGGGTAAAACAAAATGTGTTTGATATACAGTATCTCTATTTTGCAAGTGTACCAAAAGTGGCTTAACTACTGAATAGCTTTGTTATGTTTTTTCTCTAGTGACTAGGGGACATGTGTGTGTAACCGTGAAACTAGTATGTGGTGTGCTGTGTAGGTATGTGAAGAGGTAACTATAACGTTCACTGTTTCATGGGTAGGACTTTGATCCTTGTTTGATTTCAGGCCCAAAGTGGGTGATGACACCGCTGGCAACTGCACTCTTTCTCTCTAATCATAAAATCTTTTGTCGTCCCCGGCCTTCACCAGCCAGACGTGGTAGACCGTGTTGTTCATATGCTTGCAATCGGCTATCTTGATTTGCAAACCTTTTCAGTGCACCCTGGAACGGGCCGTTGCGGACTTGTTTTGGTCCCCTTGTTATAGCCTTTCTTTATATGTCCATGGTTGTAGCAGATAAAATTAGCGATGATATGAGGAAGTGTTACGGTTAACTTCACAAGCTTCATGGTGCATCCAGGTGATCTGGTGAGCTAATGGAGATGTGAAACTGTGGCTGCATCACCCCTACTCCTTCAATAAGTTATTTTTGTAGTTTATGATAAATGCGTTTGTTTTTTGCTGTGCACATTTTGATATAGTTCTGTATATATACACACTGTATGATGTTGTTACAGTTTTGTTTCGTTTTTTGAACTGTTCTGTAGCTGTGTGAGGGAAGTGAAGCAAATTATGTTTAGTGCTTGGTGTTTTATGAAGTGACAAAATGTATTCTGCTATTTAAATGGTTTGTCCGTAAACGAGTTAGGTTGACCTTAAACAGTACAATTGCCTAAACAAAATAGAAGCAATTTGAAGCGATAAAGAGTACATTCATAACAGCCTTTTAGCGGAACTGCTATTTTTTCTACTGTGAAGAAGGGATGAGCTAGCCTACTGCTGTGCAGTTATTAAGATTAGAAAGGTGTGTCGTCATCTGCACCTTGCGTTAATATACAATGCAATTTGATAGTGAGCAATGAGCAAAGGCATTGGAAAGGGAGGAGGGCTTGAGGTTTCTAAAATGTTATTTCTCCATAATCATAACTCAACAATTTGCAAGTCCAGTCAACCGTGAAACCAGAGAAATGTCAATGTCTGATAATTGTTTTTTGATTTGTATGTCTTATCGTAGGAATATATACTCCAAGGCATTCAGCTACTAGCAAATAAGGGCATCACACCCACTATATGTACTGAATGTGTGTATAAGGCTATATTTTAAAATCTTTGTCCTGTTATTGTTTTTTTTTCTTAAAATTTGATTGGCATCTTTAATACAAACAAACCCATTTCGTCCATCTTGCTAAAGAACAGATGGTTTTGCAATCTCAGCAGGACGGTTATTCTTTTTCCATTTCCTGGATTCCTTTTATAATTTCAGACAATGTTTTGATAGGAGGGTGATCTTTGTCCTGTTCTGTAAAGTCAGATTGCCACTATTTGATTCATCTACTGGATTTACTTTTCAGTTATACGTTCACTCTGTCACTGCTACCTGTCCATCTTTACATTGGCTTCTTGAATTTGCCCTGTATTCCAATCCCCATACTTTCATACTATTTAGTATGCCAGAAAAAGATATAGGATGTCCCAATACATTCATGTCAATTGTAGTATGCTGAAAATACATAAATGCCCCACTAACTCCAATAGCATTTTGGAGTATTCGTCTTTATTCTTGACATTTCTCTACATAATGAAAGAAAAATCTTTCTTATCTGATTTTCTTTTCTCTCCTGTGGCCCTAAAACTCTTCTGTACTTTAGTATGTAGTGTAGTAAAAAGAAAAAGTATGTGATTTGGAACGCAGGGAAAGTGTGGTCCCGTCTCCCATGTGGTATTACATAGGAACATGAATTGTAGCCAGGGATTAGGTTGTGTCAAGTTGAAGCCAGGTATGAAAATTCCCCCACCGCCTTGCTTGTCAAACTGTGCGTACTCTGTGTGCAACTGTCGAACAATATGTTTCCCCCCCCTTGTCTGTATTGTTTATGCTCCTTCTCTTAAAAAAGGGATGCACACTGTGTGAAACAGGGTGGCTGCTGTTTGAATAGACATCTCTAAATATGAAAACTGTTTATTATTATGTTGGGCAAAAAATAAGACCTCCTGCCACACAGGAGCGGTGATGCTATTGTAGTGGTGTGACGTCAAGTTGTGTGTTTTTTATAACTGCAGGTATACAGTGTGATGTGACAAGGTTAAAGAGCCCACTGACTGTAGATCTGTAGTTTGGAAAGTTTGTGTCTGGGTTTAAATCTGTGTTGCGGCTCACATCGCTTCACAAAACAATTTACCGTGAACACTTTCAAATCAGCTAATATGTTCTCCCCATTTCCAGCTGAGAAAAAGACTACATTTAAAATATCCTGTAGTTGTCATGTGAAGCCTGCAGTGAGGAAAACTCTTATTTTTGGACTTTAATATATAGTGATTGTAATGTTTCTCCAGTGTTTCTTTGGGGTCAGGGGCACATGGTCAGCTGACAACTTTGACCTTTAGTGATTCTCAGACAGGGCATCTCGGTGGCTTTTTTTTTTAAAAGAGCTTGTAAGACAGGCTGACCTTATTTTGCTCTGTCTGTACAAGGGGTCATACCCTCCCTTTAAAAAGACACTTCATCACAAACCCAAGCCACTACTCCTGAACCACACTGATAAATATTTTACACAAACAGATGAGTGGTGGGGTAATGCATCTGACAACTCTCAGAACACGTCCCACTCCACTTATCCCCCCCCTCCACACCCCCCAAGCCCACTTCTTGACAAATCCAAATTTTTCTGGAAGATGCTAATCATTAACTCCTTATCATGCTGCTTGGCCAATCAGTATGAAGCTATTGGGTTGTTCCCCCCCCCCCCCCCCCCCCCGTGCAGTGAATCACGCCAGCGGACTCTTAAAAGCCCTTTCACCCACCCTCCAATGCCCGATCGATTGGAGTAAATGAACCAAGGATTCCCCTTTGATGGTTTTGTTTGGCGTTTTCATCAATAATAATGTTTGTTTTGCCTCCCCAAGTCCTCTTGTGCTGCTCTCTTACTCTCTCTCCCTCTGCCCCCCCCCCCATCAGTAGTTCAGCCTCTAACATCACATTCTTACCCAGAATTCCTCATCACTTTTACTGTTTTCCCTTTTTTTTCTCTTTCAAACTGCACAAGTCTGCTGCTAAGCGTTGTGCCAGGTAACTCGTGGGAGCAGCTGGGATATTTTGTGTTTCTAAAAGTAAATAATGGTCAGTTTAAGGCTATAGACAAAAATAGTGACGTGTGAATACGGCGTATAGCCTATTCAGAAAAAGCCCTTGTGATAGAAAAATATGTGTTTTGTAAAAATTTCTGTATGGGGTGTGATAAATTATTCTACGACAGTACTTTCTATGGGGAAAAAAAGACCTAAAATGTGACAGTCTTTGTAAGTATTTATCTTAATTATTGTACTTTTTCTGTGCAATTTGTAGATACGTTTAGTGATGGTGATGATAAGTTATTGCTTATCATGACTAACTGTTTCGTCATGGGTCTGATGCATCTTCTAATTTATTGATGTATATACTGTATGTTTGTTGATAAACAGCTTCCTTTATTTTGTATATGAATAATAAACATGTTTTGAAATGGAACAGCGTGTGTGTGTCTTGTGTGAATAAGAACAATAGTTTCTGAACACCGTTTTTTTTTTTTTTTTGCATATTATTATTGTCATGTCATTATAAAGAGAAATAAAAGAGTAGATTATTTGATGTAGATAAAGAGTACATTTAAATCAGCAAGTTAATATAAGTCCTACAAGGTTATAACAACAGCTTCTTAATAACTGTCCCTATCATATTGTGTTCTTTTCATGACAGAATCTGCAACACAAATGTAGGCCTATACAGTACAGTGTTGCAGGGGAAATTGTGGCACATGTAGGCCTGTCCTGCACAATAACTACAGCATAGATACGTTTAACAAACTTCCCCACCTCCCCAGTTAAATCTGTGACATATTTTTATCACAATGTATCAACATTTTTAATAACTTTGTGTTCCCATTTCTAAGCATGAAAACAAACAAGAATGAATCACTTACCACGATTGAGAACAATCCCACAGCCAGAATACAAACTTTCTCTCCTCTCGAACTCAAGAACATACAGTCTATGCACCTGTAATGTTAAAGAAAGAGAGGAAAAGTATTGTATTCATGGTCAAATATAGCCCCATTTAGGCCTTATACTAAATTGATCTATTTTTTTGTTAGGTAGCCTATAGCTAGCCTATATCTAATAGGCATGTGCGCCTTTTCATCTTTGTAAATATGTGTCACAGTTCATACAGAATAAAACAGACATTTTGACTTGTCAGAGACACAGGTGTGACTACTAACATCGTTAATTGCCTCAATGCAGTACAGTAGCCTATTCTAGTTCGCTGGAACAGAGCCATCATAATTAATGATTGGCTATCATTAATGTTATTGATTTCACCTGTGCTCTTTCTGCTGCGCGCTGTGAAACGCATCTGTCTGGATTCTTCTATATACACTCAACAAAAATATAAACGCAACACTTTTGTTTTTGCTCCCATTTTTCATGAGATGGACTTAAAGATCTAAAATTCATTACAGATACACAATATTACCATTTCTCTCAAACATTGTTCACAAATCTGTCTAAATGTGTG